>WBNO01029851.1:0-55615 GCA_013400575.1 Peucedramus taeniatus
AAAGTTAGCAGTGACAATGACCCAATATAGGACAAAAATGATCATGTAAAAATAACTCCACTCAAAATCAGGTGAGGAATAGCGGCATCTCTTTGAGACTTGCCAGTCATGTGCAGAATTTGTGAACTGTCTGCCCTTAGGTCCTAATGATACTCTGGCAGCATAAGGCTTTTCCATCCTTCTCTCAAGTTCATTCATTTCTTAACGCATTTTTCTTACTTGTTATATATCAATAGAACTGCAGTCCTTTAATATAGTAGTGGGCAGCATACATGATTATCTTAAGAAATGTTAATTTCTTGAGTTTTACAGAAATTAAATTTAACTAACTACTGAAAATGGGAGTGAAAAAGAAGAATTACACAAAAACAACAAAAAACCCCCCAGCAAATCAATCCAGAGGCACATTTTCTTTTATTTTCATATAAAATCACTTACTAAGGCATGGTTTGCTAAGATTTTTTTGACTTGCTGATATGTTATATGCAGACTGCCACAACTTATGTCTATGGTCAAAGCAATGCTTTTATTGGCAAATAGGTGCACCATTGGTCAGTTCTACAAAGGATGAGGTTAGAAAGATATTTACAGTTTTTGCAGTCCCTTTTTCCCAAAACTTGAAATTTTGTTTGTTTGGTTGATTGGTTGGTTTGTTTTGTTTGGTGGGTTTTTTCGTTTATTTTACAAAATCTGTTTTGGCAGAAGTCAAATGTAATGTGTAGTGTGCAACAACAATGAAAATTCAGGAGGAAACTATGAGTTTATTTAAATATCTTTTCAATGTCTAAAAACACAAAAATGAGCATATTAGAAACAGGGAACACGACTGCAGAACGAGCAGTTTTGTCTTTCTCTGAATTTTTAACAGTGCATGCAACAACCAATAAATGAACCAATAACCTACAGCTTAGAAAAACAAAAAAAATCTTTTATTTGCAACAGTCATTTTATATCTGCCTATAATAAAAGACTATTCATGTTCACTGATACTTGATTACAGCTTATCTGACTATATGAACTGATATTTATGACATACAGAATGGAAATTATTTTAGTACAGTTCTGTTATTTGCATTGTTGACAAAATTTCATGCCCATTACAAGCTTCTCTCAAGCCATATAAATATTTTGGCAACACAATGAATTTTCTGGGGTCTAGTAAAGCGACTTGTTTATGAAAATTCCTAAATTAATAAACAACAGTAATTTATTATTAATAGAAAACAAACCCCAAACTATTCCTTAATTTTTAATAGAACAGAAAATCCATTTACACACTACAATTGCTCTGCTGATTGAAAAGCTGTAAATTAAAAGTCTGTGTAAATATCTTCTTTCTCAGTTAGTAAACAGAAAATATTCTCTTTCCCCACAAGAATGGATGCATTTCTTTTAGAGATTGCAGCTTGAAAATATACAGTTTTTGTTTGTAAGTTTCTCTTACAATAATGAACAATATTTTACTTTTAGACATTCTTACTTTTTTTTTATAGTATTTTTGGTATATGTCTAAATTTACTGTTACAGAAAATGATCACAGGCATTTAATGTTACTTAGTTCAATACCAGTAATTTTTCTCATAAAGAAGTGTGAATAGAAGTTTCTTATCAAAAGTCTTCTCCCTGAGATATTTCAAAGAAAGAAGTGACACACAGAAACAGATTTGTGAAGCCCAGGAATTTGTTTGCCATCATCTTCTATTCCCATTTTCCCAAGGCACTTTTTCTTTAGAAACACAAACTTTAGGTTTTATTCATAGGAAAGACTCAATCATTAATTTTTGATTGTTGTCTTTTGTGGTCATAATCACAGTTTTTAATGCAATTTTCAGAATAATGGAGTTTGTTGAGAATCACTGGACACAAGATTAATGCCTGAAAAAAGATTAAATTTATTCTATATTTTTTACAGATCAGAGAACAAACAGTAATTGGAAGTCTTTTCTCTTAATCCATTTTAAAAAGGGAAAGGTGATCTATGGCAGAACACAACCTAGCCAGGAATATTATTGTTTTTCAGTAGTTTAGGAAAACATACGTAGCATTTTAAAGATAATCAGTAATTTCCTGGTGTTTCAGCAATATCCGTACAAATTTATAAAGACGAGAGCTATCACTCCAAAATATCTAGCAAGAAGAAACCTAGTTAGATGACGTACTTTTCAGCTTTGAGATCTGTGAAAAATTTAGGTTTTAAGAGCTTTGATTTTGGTAAGTAGCAAGGCTTTTTCACACATTTCCTTATAGAACAATTCTTTGATAAAAATGAAGCTTCATAAAATAATTACCTTTAAGCATGAATCATTTATTGTCCCAATAACAGGAAACTTCATGAAGTCAAATAGACATTCTCATTTAACTTCATGCAATGTAATACTCAAGGAAGGTATTCCTACATACTTTAGTACAACCTTAGGAAACCCTGCAGTAAAATGGCCTTGATGGTAACAATGGTAACTGCCAAAATGGCACTAACTTGGCAACAAAGCTATCCAAAGCACAGATGTACACGAAAAGTAGTCTACTATCAGAGGTACTGTGAAACAAAATGAAGAAAAATAAAGCACAGTACAGATTATCTCACATCTGTCAGTCCTAGGGTAGCTTTTTGCCTGGGACAATGGTTACCAGTTACTCCAGAACCTTACAGACAAACACACAATTGAACCTAAGAATTATATGCTAATTTTTTTTGAGCATTTTTTCCTGTTACCTTCTCACCAGCACAGAAGAAGAATTTAACTGGAGATGCAAAAAGAAAAACACACCTTGGGTTTTTATACCGTGGAGGCAGTGACCAGGTTTGGAACAAATCCGGGAGGAAACTTCTGAAGTGGTCTTCTCCAGAATACAAATTCAAGTGGCCCCTCCCCCAACTGGTTTGGGAAATATTTCCTTGGAGAAAAGTGGAAAAAACTGTTTATTTAACAAGCAAAGTATTGCAAACATGAGAAAATGAATAATATTAAACAATAAAACCTCTCACTGTTCTGAAGAAATGCAAATTCAGAAAGTCTTTCTGTGGGTGTGGCTCAGTCTCTCTGTGTCTCCGGGCCGGGGCCCAGCGTGCCAGGCCGGGAGTGCAGCTTGGGAGTTCCCAGGAGATTCTCCTGGTGTCCTGGACTGAAGAGAAGCTGGACAGTCCCAGAAAAAGAAGGCACAGTCCAGAGAAAACCCTTCTTGCTCTAGCTAATGAGGAAAACCAGCGGAAAAGGCAGAGAAGAACTCCCTGTCTCTCTCCCTCTGCACAAAGCTGAGAACTCTGAGAGAGCAGGGAGAGCCTTCTCTCTGTCTCGCTGTCCGCGCTGGCACAGACCGTGAGAAGGAATGCGGGGCGGCAAGTGCGGGTTCTGCGGACAAACTGCACGTGTCTTCTCCCCTCCTTGGCTCTCAGAACCAGTCTTAAAAGAACAAAACTTAATATCAAACATAAGCAGAACAGATGACTGGGGATACAAGCATCATAAAGTCATCCTAGGACAGGCAGGCAGCAGTCAGGAAGTTCAGGAAGTTTTCTGACAATGCTTTTCTTAAACCACTGCCTTGGCCATTCTACAAAGGAAGTAATATTTCCATTGTTTTTTGTTAAACATAAAGCATAATGCATTGAATTGTGTTTTATTAATGTAACCAGTAAGAGAGAGGGGATGTGGAATGTGCCTGAGATGGTTTTCCAAGGGAGCTGTCTTCTTATGGTTTCCTGAGTTGCCTCAGTTTTCAGCATTAATATTTTATCAGTGAAGCACTTCAGCTCTCATTATACCTTTGAAATATGTGGTGGGATATAAATCTGGCATCTTTGCTTTAAATGACATAAGCAATATTTTATAATAGCTGGTACTGGTCCCTGAGAGTTACAAGCATGGGTTATGGTGCTGGATTTCCCATAGATTGCCCCACTGATACTGGAGAGAGCAATCATGGTACAGAGGTTTTCTTGTCTTTAACCTATGAACAATAATATCCTCCTTTCCTCATTTTCACTAATTTTGAATAAACAGATGTGAAATCCGACATAGGGCAGGACTGAACATGTTTGAAGTACATTTGAGATTATCTACAATTTGAGGTCTGGGTAAATGGAAGACATTTAAAACCAGGCAAACAGAATTCATCTGTAACTGCCTTGTAGTCCTCTTTCTCAGTCAAAATCTCTGATAAATCTTTGGATTACATTAGGTAGGATGCAGCTCAATGGTGAAGACCGTGAATGTCTCATCAGCTGTAAATTATGATTAAACAATTTTCTTGTGCTGACAACACACAAAGTACTTGGACACATGCAGTCATTCTTACTACCTAATTATAGTTTGACTTTGACCATAAAAATCTACTTGCTTAACCATAAAAATCTAAGATCTATCACAACAATCTGTTTTATAGCCTGAAAATTTATCAGGAATTTAAGATACAAACTACCAGTAGAAAATACAAAAACCCCATCAATGGCAAATTATTTCAATTATTTTATTGCAGAAGATGCGGCTACTGGGGGAGCAAATGTGTTGGAATACTTTACAACATATTTAGAGAAAGATAAGCTGACACGATAGAAGGAAATTTTTTTGAAAGAAGACTTCACAGATACAAAATAGGAGGAATAAAGTGGTCAGGTTTTTAAGCAGAATATAATCAATATTGATATCACATAAATGTCAACACCCATGCTGTTCTATATAGAAGTGATTTAGATAATGAGAGAACTGAAAAGTAACAAAATTTGCTGATATTACAAAGATTACTTGACATCCAAAGGGAAAACAGTTAAGAAGAATTAGTGGTTTCTATCAGCACCATTCAGGAAGGTATTAAATACATTAGTGGGAAAAAGTATGTAAAATAGAGAAGAGAATAAAATTAATCTCCTTCTCCTTGAAGAATACTGTGAAGTATAGCTCTCTATACTGAAAAAATACTGGACTTCTTCTGAGATATTTTTAAACTGGCCTATTCAAACCTGTTTTCAGAATCTTTAGAAAATATTGTTAAGGAGCACAGTAATTTTTTGAGAGAATGTCCATGATCTATAAGTTAGAAAGCCTTTGCATACCTTCCAGAATTTTGGTGTTAACTGTGAAATAAGTGGATTAACTCTAATGAGGACAAGTGGAAGATCTGCTAAGACACTGAAAGCAAGCACAGCACCACAAAGGGTACAATGGAAGCCAGTTGGCAATAAAACTGACATTGAAATTTAGTGCCAAGCACAGTCATTTAGCTGACTGCAGAGAGTTATATAGCAAAACCTGAAAGCCTGGAGAAATACCTCAGGTCCAATCAGCTGTAAATTTTGTGATTTGAACTCCTACTCTCATCTTCAATCCATGTATCTTTCCTTTTTACCTGATAAGCAAAATGAAACATCAGACATTCTGGCATGTTACAAATCAATTTCTATTACTCTATTGATCAAGATAATTTATCTTTGTCATACTTCAAGCCATTCAATCTCAGTGATGCAGTTTAGTTCTAATTTTTAGTTTTCTCTACAGCAAGTGGTTTTGTTTTGAAATAATGACCAAAATTCACATGTTTAATCAAATATACATTACAATTCAAACAGTTAGAAAATAATAGTGTGACTCACTACTGATAAAATTGTCATTCCCCTATATTCACTTTATTGTTTATCATGGCATTGATATTTGCTTTGTATAAATGGTTTCTGTAATATTGACTCAATTTATGTCAATCTGCATTTTTTCACAGCCTTGAACATCTTGGTTTTTTTTTTTTCTGAACTCGAGAAGTGCTGTCAGTCTTATTTACTTTCCATTGAAAGCACCATCTCTTTATAATAAAATTCAGAAATGATAAAACAAAAGCTTATTTGAAATGCTTCCATGAACATAACCAAATAATACATATTTGAAATTTTAAGTATCTGTCATTTCAAATATATTGCTATTTCTTTCCTAGGCAACTGAAACTGAGGACTTGCTTCTAAGGGTGCAGGTACACACAGCCTGCTGAAAGCAATATTGACCTGTTAATTAATATATTTTATCAAATGAAAAGTTAAACATTTAATCCTTCCATTTCAAATTCCCACTGTCCACAGCTTAGTGGAAAAGATCAAAAACCTTACAAATGTCTCCAGTCATCCCTCAAAGGATGTCCAACAGCAAAGAGCAGATCTTCAGGTAGATCTGAAGACTGGTGGTAAATTTATCTTGATAAGAGATCAAGGAAGGGTGAAAATCCTGCCCTTTACTCAAGAGCAGCATTACTTCTGATGTTTTGGCACATACCCCAAATTAATATATTCATGCTGGGAACTGAAGATGCTTCCTTTAGTAGAAAAATCAGAAGAGGAGAAGTACTGAAAACAGAAAACTATTCCTGCCTACACACAGTTCAGGGTAACTGTTCTTTTATTTCTGAGACAGGAAAATTTGAAATTGAACACTATTAAGTTGCCTTCCATATCTGAACATTCCCACAGATTCTTCTCTTCAGTCCATCTTCACCACAGATCACAGTGGCATCCAACACTGCACAAGTTAAGGCCACCTATTCATAAGTTTTATTTATTAAGTAAAAATTACCTCAAATGTAGACATGTGTGCTCTGATTTACATAGTCAGAGAATGAACATCTAATACAGGAAGTTATTATTAAAAATTTTAGTGCAAATCTTTTTGAATACAAACCAGAGATACATGATCCTAAATTAGTCCAGAAAGCCATCTAGTCATTCTGAAAAATTAAAAAAACTATATCCATATCATTTTAAGTGACTGTTTTTATCTTTCAAAATGCCCCTCTTGTCTATTCTAGGTAGGCTCTATAGATTACTCCTTTATATCTATAAAACATTGTTAAGGTGAATATATTTTTTAGTACATGTATTATAAAAAACTTTATTCTGTCTGCATATAGTTAATACACACTCTTAGCAATGGCAAATCAAAAATCAAAGATGTTTTTCTAAATTATCAGATACATTGATTTGTACTCTCACATATTTATAAGAGACTTCAAGCATACCTTTAGCATCAAAATAAATTGCCTTAGAGCATTTCCAAGGGAAAAACAGGTTTGGCAGGGAGTAATACTAATTATTTTAAGATAAGCTTGCCTTTCATGTTTCTCAGATTACTCCAGTCAATGTCCTCAGGCCCCCTTTGAACAAAGGAGCTACAAGAGACATGCCAAGGATGAAGGCAACATGCCAAGCCTGAGACAGCTCCTTCCCTAGCCTAGGCTCTCAAGCTGCATTCATTCATTCAAAAGGCTGAAGGAGAAACAAGAAACTTCACCCTTTTTTCTCATTAATGCTTAAACCACTACTAACTAAAAAGTTATGATCAGTTAAATAACTGGCAGCAATAATCCAAACCAAAATATAACAAACTGTTATCCTAAATTAAATTCAAAAACAGTTTACATGTTAGATATTGATTTTTTTTTCTTACATACTACAGGCTTTACTCCATACAACAAGATTTGATTTGAGATATGGCTTTCAACAGAAAAATAGGAGGGCATGGACTGCCTTTTCAGGTAAGAAGAAAGTGTCTCTTCTCTTTTGTTCACTTAATAAATACTGAGCAGGATCTCTAGCCAGGGTATTAGAATCTCCAGCTGAATGCTCTCCTCTGACAAAGTTTGAAGTCACAGTGCTGACTCACAGAAAAATGCACAGCCTGCCAGGGTATCATTAAACCTTCATATTGATGTATTCAAACAGGAAACATTACTTGGAACAAGATCTGGAACTCGGGGATATCGTGTACCTGCTGAGAGTGTTAACTATCCAGAAAAAGAGATTTTAGGAGATTAAAATGTCATCCTAAAGCAACCTGGTTTTAGAGAAAAGTTTGGCAGGACACACTCATTAAATCTGACTTAATTCACCCATGGTTCTGACATAGTGCTTTTCCTCCAGACTCTTCACCATCATTTTGATGGATTTATTTTAGTTTACCTGAAACTGGCTCTCCTTACTCTGTTCCACCTTCTCATTGCAGAAACCACTTGGAACAAGCCTCTTATCAGCTTTTGGTTTCATCATGCATTGATCTCAAAACATGATTTTTTTGGTGGTTTTTTTTTGAACAATCATTCACTGGAACAGCCTATCCAGGAACTTGGTAAGAGTCCCTGTCACTGAAAGTTTTCAAGACAGGATTGAATTGCTGGATAATCTCATCCAGGCTGTCATTCTCATCCAAGTTCTGATTGGGTGATCTTTAGGCTTACCTTCCAGCCTGGATTGTCGTATATGTTTCTATGATTCCAAGTTCAGAGGTGCTGTTCCTGGACAGGAGGATGGGATCTGACCCAGGCTCTACCAGATTTCATGTGACTGCTGTGTTAGTCCTAAAACCATGCTTCTGTATAGTGAGTAATTCCAAGTCAGCTCTTAACAGAGCTCCCATTCCCAGAATATTCTACATCATGGTAGCCATTATACTGAGTATATGCATTAGATAGATTAGGAATAGTCATATTCTGGATTATTGCCTTAAACACTAAACTAACTAACATAAGCATAATGGTATTTCTTTAATAATATTGAAAGTCTTAAAAAATTGAAATAAATTTGAGTTGCACTGAGAAGGATGAATACATAGTCCTAATGATTAGACACACTAGTTTTTTGAATATACTTTTTGAATTGTACTGTGTATAAATTATGTAATAGATTACTTGCGTCTCTCTTTGCAACCAAACCCTGAAGGAATTTTCCCCAGCAGACATTCCATTATACAGGAACAATATTATACAATTTCTTTGTTTAAATCTTTTTCAAGCAGTTATATGAAGCATAATTACTCACCAATTCATCACACTACTGTGCATTTATTAAAAAAAAATTATAAGATACAGGTGTCAATACAAATCTCAATATATGGACTTCTACTGTAATAAATCTACCCAGACAAAACCCTGAAATAACACATGATCTAAGAAAATCTCTGAACAATAGGTCTGACTTGTAAAACTTTGGAATTGTTTTATCTGAGGTCTTACGTTATAAACAATTTTATATGCAAAAGACTGTGAAGAAAAAAAAAAGAAATTCAAAAAAAACCCAGAATATTTCATTACAGTTCAGCTGTGTGGTGGTGTGTGTTTTTGTTGAACTTTATTGTTGTTGCATTTCAAAAAGTTAATAATCTTATGTAAGTTAGTGTAATGGTTTGCCCCATGTTACCCCTGTTTCTTCCCCTCACGATGGTTTGTCCCAGGTTGTTTTTCTCCGAGTTTTCCCGCCACTCAGGGTGCCCATCAACCTGCTCCTCCCTCCCTTCCCCTGCTTTCTGCTGAGTCATTCCCGGTTGTTCTGCCCCTTTCCCTGTCAATCAGGTTTTCCCTGCCCGAAGCTTCTGTGTCAATTACCCTGTTCTCTGTATATGATTTGTTGTGTGAGCTTTCTCCCATCTCTGTTACCCCTACTGGTTAAGTTAAATATGTTGTCATCCCCTTTATGTTCCCTCCTTGGTTACTGTATGTACCCACCTCCCTGAGGCAAAGGGTTCATAAGCCCTTGCCGAGCCCCTGCTTCTTGTCACTTCGTCCCAACTCCTTCAGAGAGGGAATAAAGTTCTTTGGAATCTCAGATGAAGTGTCCGGCTCCTGCGTTCTTCACAATTGGGATCCTCATGGTGTTATTCCAGCATCTCCACCACCACCCGATAGAAGTCTCAATGGAGACTTGGGGGCGGCCCCTCTCGTGGCTCCCACCATCACAGTAGGGCACGCTAGCTGTAGGAGACCTAGGAGGAGACCACACATCTGCTTGTCGTAATTTTAAAAAAAAGTGGGCGAGGCCTGTTCACTGTGTCCAGAGTTAGTCAACAAAAAAATCGTTGGAATTATTCTGGACTTGCATATCTCTAAGATAAAGAAGATTCACATAAAAATAATTAATTACTGCAGACTATAGAAAGCTGTCAAAAATATATCTGCAGAAATAATTTATCAGTTCCTTGAATATACAAAATCATCTGGTTTCATTAAATACTTCACCAAGAAGACAATGTGAATTTTCAAACTAATTCAGGTTTTAAAAATTATTTAAAAAAAAAAAAAATGACTGATTTTTCTGAGTAAGATGCTTTTTTTGTACTAACAATCTTATGTTTCATGTAATGCAGGTTAGTCTCAGACTTCTGAGACCAGCAAATAGTTCAAATAATGTTACAATCACCTAATGAGGATAATCTTGGCAAATGAGGCAATGCATTTGGCAATGCCACACAAGGTAGCTCTAAAACTGTCCTTGTGACGAGTAATTTTCCTGGTTTTCTTCAGCAGACTCGTATCAAGAAGTGGAGGCTGTTCAGAGGAGCCAGTGACAGAAGTATTCTCCACATCCATTCCATCTTTCTCTAGCCTTGTTTGATCATTATTCTCAGCCTCATCTGATACCATTCCACCACCATTTTATCTGCTCATCTGCTGATTGCTTCCCTGACACTTCGCCCTCCAGTAATACTAGCTTTGATTGTTATCCAATCTTTTGCTAAAATAGAAAAAGAGTTTCAATATTGTATCTCAGATGTGTATACTGAATGTCAATTACACACCAACTGTTCAAGTGCCTACCCACTAGCAGTTCCAAACATAGGCTATTGCAGATGAACAGGCATTAAAAGGAAAATACATAAAAATTATTATTAGAGCATAGTCTGTTTATCAGGCATGTGAACTGTAGATGAAATAAATCTACACTTTTGATAGAGTTTTTTTAATATGAATTCTCTATCAAGGGGTTTACAAGCAAGATGAGGACAAAGAAAGAAATCTGAAGGTTGTATATATTGTGAGGAAATATATTCTTTTGATCACAATGATGTTCTAGTGATGATTTAAATCAGTTATCTGCCTAGCCTACTGAGAATGACAACACTCAGAAGCTCACAGAGATGAAGGATTGCTCTAAAAGTGTGAATAAGTTTGAATAAAACAGAAGTTCCTCAACATGGAACAGATTCAACTCACTGCCTGTGGCAGGGTAGATATGAACACTGTGCAGGCAGTGCTGGCTACAATTTTGACACTCTGTTTACCACACAGGAACTGTGTGTTGTTGGGCTGAAATCACTGTCAGAATGTTCAGCTGGATGAATTTCCCTTATCTATTGACACATGTGGAGCTATACTGTCTCTTGGGCTGGATTTCTTGTTGAAATGCTCAATAAGTACTTGAAAAGAAAGATCCATGCTACCTGTCCAACACTGCTTAACCCTGCTATGAAGATAAACAGAATGCTCAAAACGTGGATTTTCATTTAAATTAAAAAAAACAAATAAAACAAAACCAGAACCAAAACAACAAACTGCCTTTCTCTCACATAAATGTGAAATGCTGACATCATCAATTCTGACAAGCTGCCCGTAGAATTATTTTTTCTTTGAAGTTTCAGACAGAAATTGAAATTTTAGTGCAATGTCATGAAGATATGTAAAAGTTTATTGAGAGCAGCTTTCTGAAATAATAAGGTCAAAAATGACAGATGGAGCTTAATAAGTCATCATATTTCAGGAAAATGCAAATTACGAGCGCTATCAAGACAATTAAGATCTTGCAGAAATTAATGCAACAATTAATTCTTTCAGAATATTTGGCCTTTGTTGTGAAAATCTACTTCCTGTCTAAATATAAAACTCTAATATTCTTTCATTCTTTCCTTCTCAGAATAGAATAACAGAATGTTTGTTTCCAAATTGAAAACAAAATAATTTGATAATTTATCATCAATTAATAAATTAATCACTATCCAAAGCACTGCCTTTGATTCAATTTGTAATCACAGGCCTTTTATTTTTATTATTTCAAAATATATTGTTTCAGAACAATGTCTGAGTAAGACAATCTGTGATAATTAGAACAAGTTAACAGGTTCCCCACAAATTTGTACGGAAAATACTGCTTCTACTAAGCCTGTTTCTACTGAGAAAATATTTAGTAAGATTTCTGTATTTTATCCAAAATTAACATTTTATTTCAGGCCATAGTGTTCATTAAGAACACTAATTTTAATACTTATTTTCTTTTGCAGTTCTGTTCAGGTCCTGATGACTCACTTTCCCCGGAGGGATACCTATGATGTGCCTCAGAAATTTTGTTCAAACAGGAATTTCTAGCAGATAAAGAGAACAGGAATATATGACACCTTGAATGGTAATACTTAAAGCAAACAAGCAATACAAGAGAGATAAAGTTAACCTGAATGCAATATTGTCTGCATAACCCCTTCTTCTCCTCTACAATGGGGAAAGAATTAGGAATAAAAAGCAAATAAAATATTTTAGCAATCTAAAATTAGATTCTAATGTAATCTATTTTATAAAGTTATTTTTTCCTTACAGATAATACAGAAAAAAAATCATTGCTTATCTTCTGCTGGTTCTAATTTTGTATGAAAATTTACTTTTAGAAACAGAAATACGAGGGATTATTATAAATGAAAGTAAACTTTAAAATTTTTATTCTACTCCAGGGTAAAAAAAACGAAATATAAAACTACTCTGTTAAGATTACTGGAAAGATTACACCAGATAAGAGATCAAACCTTTTCCATCAAGGCCAAAGAAATACCATTTTATCCTGTATTAAATTTATTTTACATAATCCATGGAAAGATGATAAATTGGGCTTACATGGCCAGGTTTTGATAGCAGGCTGTCTTCCCGCAGCTCATGAATGACCGTGGGGATGGAGGGATCCACCTGCAACCCATGGAGAAAACCCAAGCTGGAGCAGGAGGATGCCTGAGAGGAGACTGTGACCCTTTGGGAGGCCCAGGTCAGAGGAGGCTGCTGGCAGGACCTGCAGACTGAGGGAGAGAAGAGCCCAGGCTGGACTAGGTTTCCTGATAGGACTTGCTACCCTCTGGGGGACTCATGGTGGAGCAGGCTGTCCGTGAAGGACTGCTCCCTAAGGAAGATTGAACCATATTGCAGCAGTTCATGGAGAACTGTTGCCCATGGGATGGAGTCACACTGGATGAGTTCATGGAGAACTATCTCCTGTGGGAGAGACACCACAGAGAAGCAGGGGAAAGACCCTTCTCCCTGAGCAGCAGCAGGAACAAGGACCATAACCACCATCCATCCCGTCTCCCCGGGCCACTGCAGGGGAGGAAGGCAGGGTGCGGGTCCCCCAGTCTGGTGCTGTCGGGGCGTCCGCCTTCCCAAGAGCGAGCTCCTCTTGGTCAGAGTGACCGGCTCCCCCTGCCCACCCTGTGCTCGGGCCCAGATGTTATTATCTTGTCCACGACCAATTGAAGAAGGAGAGCTCTCGGTCCAACAGCTCCAACAAGGTTTATTGGGGTAACAGCAGAGGAAGGGCAGAGTAAAGAAAGGTACGTGAGTTGAAGGGGGCTGGATCCGGAGAGCAGGGAGGGTGCTGGACTCCCGAGGCACTCAGGCAAGGACTCTGACAGCCAGGCACTGAGTACCCCTGAGCAGGGGAGGGGAAAAGGTACATAACAGGGTGAGAGTGGGGAGGAGTTGGGGTATGCACTGACCAGTGGGGTTGAGAGGAGAGGGAGGAGCTGGGGTGAGGTAGTACTACAATCACCAGTGGGGAAAGGAGAGGGGAGTGGTCTGAGGCATGGGCCAATGAATGAACAAGGGATGTAGAACTTTTGAGAACAAGAGGATTGTACAATCTTAGATTGACAAGACTATTTTACATAGCAAAGGCAGGGGATCCTGGGAAATATCCAGGTCCCTCGCTCTAAGCTACAGGGGAGAGTCTTCCCAAGGCATGCCTACCTCTATTTCCATTCTAAGACCTCGCACAGTAGGGTTGGGGAGTATGTGCGGGGAGGAGGAAGTTTTGAATATTTATTTCAGTTTTTATTATCCTGCTCTGCTTTTGACATAAATATGTTAATTTCTTCAGCCTAATTTTAAAGTATTCCTGTGGAATGATGTATCTTCTCTGACCATTCATTAAGTTATGTCTAGTCTTTTAAAAGAACAAAGATTAAATAGGTCTCAGTCTTGCAATACATGGTTTTAAGGTATCTTTTTGAATATCCAATATAATGTTTTCTATTTGGCAGTTTCAAAGTTTACTATAACAAGAGGAGAACAGTACTAGTACTGTATTTTAACCTCAGGTGGAAACTAAGCACCACACAGCCAATCACTCACCTTTCCCCAATGGAGTGTGAGAGGAAATCAGAAAAGTGGGAAAACTGATGGGTTGAGATACAGATCATTGAATAGGCAACGCGAAAGCCACGTACACAAGCAAAGCAAAAGAAATAATTAATTCACCACTTCCCATGTCCAGTCATCCCCAGGAAAGCACGGCTCCATCACACATAACAGCAATTTGGGAAGACAAATGCCATCACTCAAAATGTCCTTCTCTTTCTTCTTCCTCCCTCACAGACTTTTGTGCTGAGCATGACATCATATGGTATTGAATGTCCCTTTGGTCAGTTGGGGTCAGCTGTCCCAGCTGTGTCCCCTCCCAGCAGATGGTGGACCCTCAGCCTTCTCACTGTCAGGGCGGTATGAGGAGTAGAAAAGCCTTGCCTCTGTAATATTGTGTTATCAACACTGTTGCCAGCACAAATACAAATCGTGGCCCCATGCTACCTACTGTGAGGGAAATTACTACAGCCAAACACAGCACAATCAGAAACATGGATATCAGCAAAAAAAGGATTATTCCAACTTGGGTCTTTACAGAGTGGAAAGTCATGGATACAAGTTTGTGCTGAGGATACTAGAGATTTACTAGTCATCAACTGCTTGTAGTGGAAATATTTCCTTCATCTTTTATAATTTGCTGTCATTTCAGTTGTTTGATTCAACCATGTCTTGAATTTGACTTTCACAAATTTAGCAGAATGAAACATTTCAAAGCTTCATAAACAGAGTTTTTGTTAAATTGAGAAACAGATGGAAGCTAGCAAGCAATAAGAGTCAATACATCAGGAAATTATAGGCTGTCTCTTGAGACAATCCCACTGGGCTCAAATTCGTTACCTTTACTTACACTGAATAATTATACAGATTTAATTTCACAAAAGGCTACATACAAAGCAGGATATTAAATGCCACTAATGAATGTAGAATCAGGCCCACTGACAGAAACAGGAGTGCAATCACTGCTCTATGTTAGATTTGCTGAAATAAGCCAAATGCTACTGTTTTAAACATACAGTCTCTGGTCACACATTTGAACCTTACTTGCAGCCATTTTCGAAATCTTGCTTGCATCCTGACTATTCAGCTCATTTACTTTGTGAATTATGCATGTTACTTAAATCCACTTAAAACGGTGAAATCTTTGTGACATGATGAAGTAAAGGGGAGCATATGTGAGCATAATGTTTATAATAGATTTTCCACATCCATCTTTTATTAACAAAGCACAAATATCATTATACATGCAAAGTCTACATGATTAGATGACTCATTTAAGAGATCCTTGGCTTTGATTCATCAACAATAATCAACAATAACTTCATCAGTTTGCAACATTTTGTAATAGAAGTTTTATTGAGGTAATTATAAAATATATTTGTGGTTTTTACAAATTATAAATTCTTAGGATAGCTGCACCCAAACTAACCTAGTTGTAATGATACAGGCTCTACCAAGAATACAGAAACATTACCCAAGCATAAAGAGAAGGAATAAGGAAATGCAAAGCTTAACTGCAGTTGAATTTGGCAGTGGAAGGGAAGGATAGGGAGGGCCTTTATTGTCACTTTGCCAGTCAAAGACAGACTGAAATAGTATGTTCCCATACCTAGAGAACTTTATTTGACAACAGACACAGAAATAGAAAAAGTTCTTGCTATCTTCTTTGTCTCTGTATTTGGTGATAAATCTGCCCTCAAGCCTCCCAGATCTCAGCCTCAAGGCAGTGTGGCATAGGGCAAACAAGCCACAGCAGAAAAATTAAATAAGGACCACTTAGGCTAACTGGAGTTCTACAAGCCCATGAAATCAGCTAGATGGTGAGAAGGTACCCGGAATGGTTAGAAGGATGATATCATTGTGAGACCTTGGTTAAAAGCAGAGTTCCCTTAGGGCTGGGAAATATGAATTATGTCTTCATTCAAGAAAATTAAGAAGGATTTGAGCCAACGGTTGCTCAGTAGTTGTCCTGACCTTATTACTAGAGAAAATCATACATCAACTTTTCTTGGAAACAATGCGCAAGGATAGGCAGAACAAGAAGATGATAGAGAACAGTCAGTGTAGAGCCTTGCCCAAAAGAGAAGTCAAAGTCCCAGGTGCAGTATCCTCTCTATCCTACCCCAAACCCCATATTTTTTCCCCTCTGGTTATGAGTATTGTTTTCTCTTAATAAAGATCCTTTTATTCTTTCCTATAAAAGCTAGGATGTGCTAAATTTATAAGCTGATGCTGCTATCTCTAAAGTCTACATAGTCCAGTTTATACCATTGTAACTAAATGACTCTGGGTTTTTTTGGTGATAGATCTTTGTTTACAGTTCAAAAGGGAAAATATAATTTGATTTTCAGGGTTTGAAAAGATTTATGTAGCATGTTCTGGCTGCTGTAATCAAAACTGAAGAACTTATACTCTATGCACAGTGATCTAAGATTCCATTTATAAGCCTAATATAACATATAATAAAATATTGAACTATCAATCAAGAAATTGAGACACTGATGACTAAATTATACAAAATGTGAAAGATTTATGACTCAGCTGCTGAGGATGAAATTTCAGGGTACTGTAAATATCAGAGAATTCAGCCTACATTGATGCAAGTTCATAAATTCAGTTTACAAACATAGAGTCATGCAGAAAAGAGAAATATAAATACCAAGAGTAAAACATTTCTCCATTGAGAAATGTGAATTTCCTATTCCATGTTTTAACCAAGTATGCATTCCAAGACAGAAATGCTGAAATAAACAGCACAGCTGAAAAATATATTTGAATAGAAGATATTTTCTGTTGGCACTGATAAATTAAAAAATACCCATAATGTTACACACTCTGAACATCAGCTTTGCCTTCTGGTACATTATGGACAAATCAGAAGCCAAATCATACCTGACAACTATTTCTTAAAAACTGTGCTTCAAAGAAATTCTGACTAGTAGACCTAACTAGTCTTTAATTAATTTATAAGCTCTGCTAATAGCTATTGCTTTCCATGGACCGAAATACTAAAAATAGTTCTTTATGCAGCAGAATAATGAGGAATTCTGCACATTTTCAGTGTATAATAATATGACTTCATGGTCACCGATTCTTCATTTTTTATACCTTTCCTCTGAAAGTTTAATCTGTGATGCAAGTGCTGTTTCTTCCTATGTTTTGGCACAGAGAATCTTGGCATTGAAGCAGAACTTCTACGTGGTTCTGTAAGACAATGAATGATTAAGGGTTACTGAGCCTAACTGAAAATATAACTGAACCACAGAAAATTTGCGTGAAATCTTTACTGGAAGTTCTGTCATGGGGCTGATTGGCATTTAGGAGCTGGCATTGACATTCAGTGGGTCATCATATTAACTTGTCTACAAATTTAGCTTGACTTCTGCCATACAGAAAACTGTGAGAATGGATATCACCCTTCCTCTATCCCCATCTGATTATGGGCAATCACTTTGCAATGGAAAAATGTTAATTAGTTAAGTCTCAGACTCTTTTGTTTAATTCTTTCTTTAGTGTGTCAACCACAAATTCTCAAATTCCAAAACATCAGAAAAATGTTAAATAAGCATAAAAGAATTGTCCCTTTAAATGATAGATTGTCTTCTATGTTAGATCTGCCTTAAGGTAATTTTTTTTCAGTGACATTGTGCTTGATCTGTTTTGACATTAACAACTTTCAGCAGTGGAAGTGCAGACTGAGGCTTTGAGCAGCAGAGAGCCATATGGTACCATCATTTTTTTTAAGCAGAACTCTGCACTGAGGTACATAAGCTGCTCTGTGTAAAGCCTTGACACACTTTGTATTCAGTATGAGCTGAATATATTTTCCAGCATGTTATCAATGGTTCTCAACATAAATCAATAAGGACACGTTGAAAACAGTTTATGAAATAATTTTGATTACCATATTTTGTATCAGTGTTATGCTTTGTGGTACTTGGCCTTTTATTACCCCATTTTTTCTAAGAAAATTAACATTAGAAATCTATCAGGGTTTATTTTTTTCTGAATTAAGAATATATTAACAGATATATTCTGAAGTGAAAAAGAAAATGTTACATGATATACTCCTCTAAAGTAACACAGAATCAGAATAAAGGAATAAATCCTTATTCTTTTATTGTAGGTTTTTATTTTACAGTTCTCCAATAACACAGAGTTCCTACCTGACCTGTTATACCATGCCCTCCTATTATAAAAGACAAATAAGGAACTGCAACCCCAAGGTAAAATGAAAGCAATTTATAATAAAAGATCATATTTATTTGGTTTATTTGATAAAGTGATGGTTATAACCCTATCCTGAATAATATTAATATTTTTGATGGCTAATAGAACATGAAAATTTCTGCATTATTAGTGAGAATTTCTGTATACATTTAATGTATAAAAATGTTTTTCAATTTAAATTATTCATGTACAATGCTTGAGTACACTAAGTTGTGTCACCAGTAATAAATGTGCAACATGATTTTAATGACAAAATTTTAATATTGTTACAGAAATTAATTGGATAATGCAGCTTGTTTATAGCAGTCACTGCTGGCAAATGTTTACTTGTTCAGAAATCACACAAATACTAATATATTACTTTTGATTATGTATTTGGAAAATATTTAGTCATTTCTGATGGCATTACTCTGAAAGTAAAAGACCCTCCAGATGCTCCCTCTTAAGATAAATACTAAATATTTACATTCCTTGACTCTCTCAAACTTGTATTTTCACACACTAACATAATAAATCAGTTTCAAGACACAGAATGAAAAATATGAAACTTGGTGAATCAAGAATACCTGTCAGCTTTTCATAGGGGAATCCAGGTGCTCTTGTGATAACAAAGCAAGATTGAGAATATATTTCAGATTGGCGGCTCTTCCAGAGCTATCATACACTTATTGTGTTGCATTCCTAGAAAATTGCCCTGCCTACATTTATGACAAAACCTGATACTGAGTGTCAAATAAAAATATGTCTTCTGTAGTATATTTGGCACACATGAAAATATAATGCAAAGCCATGCTACAATTTTAAATCCTTTCTGTGAAAAGAAATAAAACCCAAGCCAATTTATTATTTCACCAGGATGTCCAATCACGGTGGAAAGTTTCCTGGTTACTAATTAGAGGAAAATATTTACTTTTTCCATTGGATTTTACTGATACAATACATTATTTTGGTTTCTCAATATAATTCTTACACATGCAAAGTTACATAGTACAGTGACATTTCTCACTAGCACGTCCAGTGAGACAGTCGTGTTCCTCAGGTATGATATGTAACAAGCTTTTTTTCTTCCTCTGTGCAGCTTGATAGGAGCAATATTATAATCAGCTACATAAGCATATAGTTATGTTCTATTATCTGCAATTGTGTTGTAGGAACCTTCTCACATATCTTTGCGAACATGATGAAATATCTGTGTTAAACTTCTGTTAGAGAGAGAAAAATACCGCTTTAAATATAACCTGAGTTTTACTTTAAACATGCTCTTTTTTTCTTACCAGAAAAGAGAATCAAATGTTTTTAGAGGTGCTTTTATTTTAGGTTTTAACTTAATCAAATACTTGGGTTAAATAAAATAAGTATCTCCATATGACTTCTTTGATGGATGCTGAGAAATTGTAAAGGTCTTCCACTGACTACAGGTCAAAGATAGTGATGGCATTCCTGAGATATAAAACTAAAACTTCAAGACACTGGAAGTAGGGGAAACTAATAATCAATGTTTTTGGAAATCCTATAACTTAAAAACTCCCTAGTCAAATTAACTTTTAATGCACCTTGAATATTCACCTCTGGAAGGAAAATAGAGGATTAAAGATGAAGTATACTGCAAAAAATATATGCAGAATATGAAAAGCAACAGACCCAACCTTGAATATAATGTCACAGTTTTAAGATTTAACAACCTGACTCTAAAGCAGTAAATAACTGTGAAATTTATACTTTTCAAATTATTAACTGTTTAAATACAAACACTGACATTTCATTTTTTGATAGAATTCCTGAGCATAATTGCTAATGTAAAAGGTATTGTACAAAAATACCATGTCATTTCCTTAAAGAAAGGAATGCCTTAAAATCAAAATCTTTCTGAATAAACAAGAACTCCCTATATAGAAGATGGTGAAAGCCCTTGAGTGGAAGTTGTATGAGGTCACTTGGTCTGTTCAGCCTGGAGAAGAGGATGCTGAGGGAAGATCTCATTGCAGTTACAACTTCCTCAAGGGGGAAGAGGAAAGATAGACACCAATCTCTTTGCTATGGTGACCAGTGACAGGACCTGAGAGAGTGGCCTGAAGTTGTGTCAGGGAGCTTTAGGTTAGGTATTAGAAAAAGGTTCTTCACCCAGGTGGTGGTTGGGAATTGGAACAGGTTCCCCAGGGAAGTGGTTACACCACCAGCCTGTCAGAATTCAAGAAGTGTTTGGACAATGCTCTTGGGCACATGGTGTGGCTTTTGGGGATGATCATGTGAAGGGCCAGGGATTGGATTTGATGAGCCTTCTGAGTTTCTGCCTACTCAGCATATTCTGTGATTCTGTGATATTTGGAGGATGCACTGTGAAGTTAATTTTTTAAATCTTGGTAATGCTCACTTAATTTGTCTAAACTGGGGAAGAAAAATCTCAGATATACCATTTCAGCAAAAAAGATCAGTTAACAAGGGTCCAAAGAAAGACCAATTTTTCCAGTCATATTAAACATCCATGTCTGAAAAACATTTAAGAGCACATATATACCTCCCTACTTATACATGGGTCTACCAAAGATGCAACCAGTGAAGCACACAGTACAAAAGATTCAAATAAACCTCATAGAAAGAATTGCAAGTTTAAAAAAAGTGCTTTAGGTAAATATCTTTTAACCATAGCCAGACCCTAAGGAAATATGTTTTAGATTATACACATTCACATCTTCATATTTCCTTGTACTTTTTTTCCAAAGAGCACTCTGCTGTAATATAAGGAATTTTCAAGTGAGAGTCATATTCTGTTCCCTGAACATGTGAATTGTACTTTTATTTATCTCTCTTCAAACATAATTTTGAACTACCCCACAGGGTTTCTAACACATACCTACATAAACAATGGTTAGAGCTGCAAAAATAGCAAAGCTCAAAATAGATTTTACCTTTTCCAGATATCTGAAGTTTCATTATCCATTTGAAACTAGCTTCCAAAACTCCTTTTACAGCTGAAAAAAAGACATAATTTCTCAAAGACATTTGATGTCCCCGATAAGTAAAAAAATTCTCTGCCTGAAGTTGACATTTCTCACCTAAGTAAGGATGTAGGCATTTCAATATCTAGTAACTAAATTTTAGAATATTTGTCAAAATTTTAGGCAAGATGAATAGTAGGCTTTGAAAGTGATGCCAGAGGGTTATTTTTGTTTAAAAACTAGAAAGAAATGGATTCTGAATTCATCTTGTCTGCTTCACAACAGAGTCTATCTGTGGAATAATCATAGTTCACACATCTTAATTTTTAAAATACATTACAGTTATACCTAATGCTCTGCATGTGATTCTTAAACTGGCAAAAGAAACTCATCTTCCACACTTTTGCATTGCAGAATAGTGTCTGTTAAGGTGTTAACTCACTTGAAAAGAGTGATCCTGGTAAAATTTTGTGCACCTAAAATTAGAAAATTACATTCTAGCATAGTATATTCCTACTAAAAATTAAATTTTAAATGTCTCTACTTGTTTGATTCCCAAACAATGGAGTTCAGATCAAAATACAACACTAGAAGAATGTGCTATGAACATATGACAACTGCTGGCAGTGGTATGGTATTACATTATTTTACAAAATTTTATAGTATGTCAATTTATTCTGCATGAACACAAGGCATTAATCAACCAGGTTTGACTCACTAATTTCATTTTCTTAGAGATCCATAGCAAATTTCAAAATATAGCATCAAATTGCACCAATATTGCAGTTTGCATTCTGAACAGCAAGTTCAGATTTTTCTTGCCTTTGTGTTTCTTGAACTGGATAACATATTTAGGTAACACATACTGAAACACATACTGAAATGTATGTTATGTTTTGTATAACATTTTAACTTAAATACAAGTTTCACAAAAAGGCCATGGTAATTATTTACATCTTCATTAGTAATGACATACATTTAAACATTTTTCTCATGAAACATGTTTTTCATTAACTATATTTTTTGCATAAGAAGACTAACATCTGTTCTTTTCTCCTGCAATTTACATAGTTGCATGGCAACTGAGACATGACTGTCCCTCAGTGATTATGCTTGGTAAACTATTCAAAAATTATCTCATGCCAAAAATTGACTGAAACATTAGCCTTCTGTCACATACAACTGCTATGCAACTACACACACAGTTACAACACCTAACAGTGATCTATAGAAAATTCTTCCTTTTAAGACATCCCTTCTAGGAGCAGCCGGACCACTAGTCTAAATCTTTGACTAATGAAAAAATGTTAATTTTGTCTTTTTTTTTTTTTTCAGAAATAATGCATTAAGAGGTCCTTATTTTTTCTGCTATAGAAAATATTTTCCTGTACTGCTGAAAACACAGAGCACCACAACTAGTTACTTGATCATGGTCAGTGCATCAGCTGAATGGCACGTAGTCAAAACAGATTTGTGTTTTTTGAAACAGAAGCTGATCCCTATGTTCTGTTAGGTTTTGGAGCCCAGCCGAGTAAGGAGTTGTAACAAGGCTTACTCCATTCTGCAGAGTGTGAATATTTACTTGTTCACAGTACATTTATGCCATAAAGACCTATATAGGGATTTTCAGGATGAAGAATGAATGAATAATTAATCAAAACATTGGAAAAATGGGACAGGAGGGTTTTTTTTCCTGTAAAGGGAGTTTACAGTTTCATCTCAGATCACCAAGGGAATCTGTGCAATTCAACATAATTTCAAAAGGAGTGAATAATATGACAAATTTTGTTATTGATGCTAAGCTACTAAAGGTAAATCAGGATCAAGAGAAGAATTTCAAAATTTTTTCTAATAATTACATATTAAATGCATTTTAAATAAAGGTCAGATGCTGTCCATTGTATATTTTACATATAAAAGATGGTCTTTTGACTGACAGCTCAGATGAAAACTTAGAACTATAATAGATATATATAAAATATTGGCTCACTGTTCAGAAGCTATCAAAAATAATCATTTTAAAGCCAGAAGCTGTTGAAAAAGAAAAAGGAAACAAGGGGATTTATGACACACTATGAATCCATGGTTCAGTAGCATCCTGATTACAGTGTGCTGTTATGGGTACTGATCCCCTACCTCTGAAAAAGGATTCAAAGGAATTTTTGAAGATGTACAGAGAAGGGATTACAAGAGTGATTTGAAATGGCTTCTGTGCACTGAACAGTGGAAATGGAAGAACAGATGACTAAAGGAGATATGAAAGAGGTCTTCATGGTCATGAGGGGCAGTGAAAAAAGTAGAAATCCATTTTTCACTGTCAGTTCCAAAAAAAGAATTAGGTGATATCAGATGAAGCTAACGGATGGCAGTTACAAACAAAAGTTTTCACATGATGGATAAGTAATCTGGAAAACAGCCAAAGGGGGCTGAAGGCAATAAATTCTTGTAAGGGTTGCAAAACCAATTTGATTTTTTCCTCCAAGGATTTGTTCACTGAGGGCTACTGAGCACAAGGATGCATACTCTGGTGTGTTCAGAACACTTATTGTGGTAAGCAAAACAGAATCAACTTGGGAAAAATTATTTTAATTTATCACCAATTAGAAATTGAGTTGGGTGTCAGAAGCAAAGACAAAGCCCTCCCCTTCTTCCCAGGCTTGACTTTATCCCTTTACTCCTGACTCCTCTACCTTCTTTCTCAGAAGCAAAGCAGGGTGATGAGGAACGTGGGACTGTGATCACTCTTACAGAGTTCCTCTCTGCCATTCCTTCCTCCTCACGGTTTTCTCTGCTCCAGCATGGGACCTTCTTACAGGTTACAATTCTTCATGAACCTCTGCAGGCTAGGTTACAGTCGTTCAGTAAAAGACTGGTCCAGCTTGAGTCCCAACAGGCTGCAGTTCCTACAATTTTCAAAATATTTCAAGTGTATCTTTCAAGTGTTAAACTGGAAAGGACCATGCTTTCTTCTCCAACAGCTAATATTCTCTGTTTTGTAAAGCCAACTGCTTAGTTAGCCAACCTAGATAGTAATACTACCCTCAATTATTCATAAAGTGCTTCAACCAGGATCTAGAACACAAGTCAGAAAAATTCTTAAAGATTTGTTACAAAACTAGAAACCATGAGGGGTTTTTTTCACCCCTCAGTTTTGGTTCCTGTATGGTTACAGTTTTTACTTTCTTTCATGTTAATGAAAACTTGTGTCTTGTTTCTCTACATAGAAATGTCTGTAAACTCAATTAAAAAGATTGAAAATTATGGAAGATTCAATGATAATATTGAAATAGCATTAATGCATATTTTTCAGTTTGAGGATGGAGGGCCTTAAATCTCTTCTTTTAGGTTGTGACTTTTGAATAACTGCAGGGATAAAAGCAGAAATACTTTCTAATCTTTGGTCAGATTAGAAAAATAAAGAAATGCCTGTATGAACAGACAACCCACTAATATAAATTATAAAGCATTTTTAAAAAGTTTTACTTAATTCCCAGTACAAATGTGAATCTGAAAGGCCTATCGAGATTTTGAGTTGCTTGCAGTAGCATTCCCAAGTTAGATTCTCACTAATAGTACAGGAATAGAATGGAGGGGTAGGAAACAAAAACGTGCTTACTGAAAAGTGCGTCTTGCCATAGACCTGATGGTTTTAACAGGCTGGCAGAGCAACTGTAGTCCCAAGCAGTACAGAATTCCATTTCAAAGCTATTAAGTGAGAGTTATCTTTTCTTCTCTGGTAATCTTTGCATCTGCACACATTCACATTCACAAACAGTGCCCTGGGCTTCCTCTTCACCTTCTCAGTTCCTATCTTCCACACACAAAGTATTTTGAGAAGAAGGAAGGGAGAAATGTAGCTGACATAGTATAATGTTTCCTTCTTTGTAACCCCACCAGAGGCTTCCGTAGCCATGGACCATACCAGTGTTGACTACAACATCCATAGCTGATCCTGTATTTTTAGTTAGATCGGCTTAGATATGAGGTGCATGTTCCCATGCTGAAAAACTCTCTATCATATTTTAAGTACACGTGGATTAATCTCATCAGTTGCTCATTCAGGATTTGATTGAACACCCACACACTTTTCCATCAGTTGGAGGAGGAATCTTTTGACTGGGTTTTGACCTGAAATCTGAGGCAAATCTCTTTGTTCACTTATCTGAAGTTGATTAATTTCATTATTGATTGCTGCAGTTTGTTTACCACAGCTACAATGTCACAGGTTAATTCTACTTGCTGTAGTCTTGACGCCATATCTCCTAAATTATTGACTTTTGTGCATGCTACTCTTTCATTTTGTTTATTTACAGTAATAAATCTTCAACTTGGTTTAGAAATAAACAACACAGCACCACTTAAGTGATTTAAATGTCACTTCAAGGGAAAAAGCTTACAACTGCAACAAACCTTTCCCCCAAAGTAATGTTGCTTTCTAGTCTGCTTAGTACCCCACTTGCTTCAGAGGTTATACTCTGCTTTACGAAAAAACAATTTTCTTGATATTTATATGACTGTTGTAATAGAAAAGTCTAGTTAAGTTCTTCAAAGTTCTCCCAAAGACCTCCAACCTGATAATACTCTGCTTTGTCTGAGTATTCCTTGAAATTCAGGAGGATTCCATGGTTGGAATCTTTCTGCTCTCTATGTGTCCTGTCATAAAGCTTGTTTTACTCAAGACCCATGTTGTGGGGGCAGGGAAATATGCCACTTAGAGCTGATTTCACTAAACTAAGACAATCCTGCACTAAAGAAAACTGGATTCTGAACTTCTGCAAATTGCTATTTTTATTTTTATTAAAATGGCAATGAGTGAATATTTAATCACCCAGTACTTGATGTAAAGATTATAGATCTTTGTTAAGCCACAAAACTAACTATTCCTTATTTTTAAATTTTTCTTTAAGTAAAAAATGTTGGCAGCAAAGGGAAGCTAAGCTTCCTATTGTGTTTGTAGATAACAGAATGATGCATGTATGTCCTGAATATCATTGCTTTTGAATGCCATTCTGATTTCTTTACATTTAGAAAAGTCATGTTTCTACACATAGCTTAAGAAGAAAATTATATAAAGATTTCCCAGGATTTACATTGTCATATGAGTTCAAGAGTCACCACAAAGAGCAGTTAAACATCATCTTTGACAGGTCCACAATGTATACGT
Organism: Peucedramus taeniatus; assembly: GCA_013400575.1. Classification (NCBI taxonomy): domain Eukaryota; kingdom Metazoa; phylum Chordata; class Aves; order Passeriformes; family Fringillidae; genus Peucedramus; species Peucedramus taeniatus. The sequence continues at coordinate 26,455 of WBNO01029851.1, forward strand.
ACAAATGCCTACTTTCAGAAAGAATTATCCTAATGTAGAATTTCATTACACATAGTAACAAACTGCAAAGTTGCAAAAATTTATATATAAATATTTTACCTAACACATTGATTTCACAAACTCTTTAAAGGTCTCTGCTGGAGGTATATTTAAAGTCACATTGTAAAACAATTGAACACAGACTGTGACTTAAAAGTTTAAGAAATTACATAGGACTCCATATTTTTTCAAGAAATGTTTACATATTAGTAAAAGATTTCACATGCAATTGAATCAAAAACATAGATTTCATTTTCAGATTTGTCTATTCGGCCTAAAAGGGTCAAAGATTAGACAAAATAAAAGATCACAGAAAATATACAGTATAAGCATTTAAGAATAATTAACCAGACATGAGTTTCTCATGGCAGCAGGCTTCTCCAGCAGCAGGCCCAAGGGCCCAGAGCTGGGCTGGATCTCAGATGGTCTGGAGCACAGGCAGTCAAACCAGGGATCCTCAGCCATGTCTTAGGAGTCCTGGCCAGGGAGGAACAAATAGGTTTTGAGTAAAGAGTTTCTAGCACATCCTCTTCATGCTGAGACCAGTAGTTTTCTGTTAGGCAACAGCTTTCACTCCAGAGTTCCTATTGGAAAAGTTGGACATGGAAGCAATAACTTTCAAAAAGCATGGAATTTTTTTAAATGTACTGGAAAAAATAAGGACAGTGATTTATCCTATGGAGTTGTGGATCCTGATCACACTTAGAAAGAGACTGAGAAGAAATGAATTAATGCTGACTTTAAAGAGGATGATCATTATAGAAGGAAAAAAAGAAAACCTATACCACCGTGGAAGTCGTATGAGATAAATTATTAAAGACACTGATTTTCTTTGAGAAATATTCTGAAAGAAGTTAAGTCATATCTAGCATGTGTTCTGGTTTAGAGCAGAAAGTTGTTGAAGTCATGTAGCAATTGAACCAGCACTATTCAGGGCACTGGCAGACCAGATAAAGCAGGATGAATGTTCTCTTCAAGCTGCTATTTTACCTGCCCCATTAAAAATTAATACAGACTGTCTCAGATGAATAATCTCCATAAATGCTTACTGTATTTTTGTACTCAGATGGGAGAATACCTTCACTCATTTCTAAGCATATCTATTTTGTACTCTCCAAAGGCCTAATTTGTCTCTAGAAAAGTCATCCATTTGGCTACACCAAAGGTATAAACTTAAATTCTACCATGTTAATCCAAAATTGGGGTGACTTTTTCAAATATATCAGCATGTAAGTATTCTGTAGTTAAAAAAAAAATGCTGTTCCAATATTTTGCATACTTTTACGAGTCTGTCAAAAAATTTGGTTAAGAAAATATAATGACACCTGCCTTCCAGACCTCTCATTTCCTCCAGCTTAAGTAGAGGTTTCAAATTGTTTTTTGTGGTTTTTTTAGAGCTCTAAACTTGCTGTGAACTCTTGTCTTCTCAAATGCCTTGAAATCCATTTAACAGTAGATCTGACCCTCTTGGCAGATTTCAGAAAGGAATTTTAGGTATTGGAATGAGAAAGTGTGGAGTGGGGAACATTGTACCCATAACACCCAAGGTCTTCTTCAGGGATAAAAACCTCTGTATATTATTCTTTCCTACAGAAAATTTTAGAGGAACAGAATAAAACCAAATGCATCCTAAAGTTCATTGATGGCTTTTTTAATAAGTGACACATGGCAGGGTAACATCTGAAAGGAACAGGTTCAGTATCCAGAGCACCCAGTTTTAATGTCTCATTTAAATAGCTGATGTTTCCAGGGTGGTTTTTCCAGGGCTCTGCTTTCTGGCCCTGTCTATCCGGGGCCCAGGACATCACTCCACCCTGTTCACAATCCAGACCCCATGTTATCTCAGCCCTTGGAACATAGGCACTGTGTGTGATACCTCTCAGGGCACTGAGGTGGTTCCCTGGGGCTCTCCTGGGTGGGCGACGGCAGGGCCTGGCAGCCAGGACCTGTCCCATGCCCAGTCAGGAGTAGCCCCAGCCCTGGCAGAGGAAAACACAAGCCTACATACTGCCCTGATGACTCAGGGGTCAGGACCTCTCTGTCTTAAATATTTTGGAGTTGTGTTAGTGTTATTTTAACTGGACTAATGGAAATTCTATCTTTATTTTCAATAGCCTGTTAATATGCTGATTTGCTCACTGTAAATTACTCCCCATACCAGCAGGGTTCCAGTTTTGTCCTTAACAGGGTTCTGAATTTATCAAATGTAATTTATTTTCTTTGATACTCTAATTTTAAATTTAGTGTAAATACACTACTGTATCTGAACATAAGTGAATGCAAAGGCTGATATCCAGCCAGCCTAACATTACCTAAATGGCATTCAACTTCAGACACCTCACATGGGACTAATCTTAAAGTACCTGTCTAAATGCACGCATAGTTAAAAAATTCTGGGTTTGTTAGGGATTAAAACAAAATAAAATTTTTAAGCCATCTATCTGACTTTTAGAAGACTTCTGAATGCAATAAAAGTAGCATTCACTAGAACTATATTTCCTAAAAAATACTTGAGATATCAGTCAGGTAAGGTACTGCAAAACTGTTGTTTTTTCAACTACCCATAATTCATAATTCAGTGCAAGAATTTTACTGCAATTCCTGTCTGTTCAAGCTAACATATAAAAACATAAATATTTCAGGAGCAAGCAATTAAAATTTTCAGCACCTTCCTCCTCCACTTGACAAATTATTTTGGTAAGAAAGAAGCCTGCAAAATTTGGTCAGCCCTAGAGTGACATCTACAGCTCAGAGATATGTGCAAGAGAAGCAAAATTTACATCCACTCATCCAGCTTTAAAAAGGAAACAGGAGTGTACTAATGATGACTGATCTATTAATTTGAGATATGGAAAAGGAATACATTTTAGCACAAAGCATCCTGATGACCAGGCAGCAACAGAAATACCTCAGCCCATCTGTCAATTCAACTCTTTTACCAGTAGGTTCCCAACTCTACTATTTCCTAACAAGTCTAGGAAGTTTTCAACTTGGAATAGGAAAAGAGTACCCATTAAGTGTAGATGTGAAATGGTCAGATCTGGAGAATGGAGTCATCTGATGAGTAATCTTTTTGGACAGAAAAAATAATAAAAAGTATAGCCTGAGCAGGAATGCAAAAGATTCAGTGCAATTTTTGTAAGATAACAAATCTTTGCATCATCCTTGTAGATAAAATTCCATCACATGGTGATTGTGCAGTCTACAATACTGCTTCAATGATTAGAATGATTCAATTGTGCAGTCTACAGTACTTCTTCAATTATTAGATCAATTAGCATAATCAAGAATTTTAAGGCCAGAAAACAAAGTTTGATTTTTTTTTTGTTCTAAATGTATTATGCTACTTAAAAGCTATTTTAAGGGATAGATGTGTTTTCAACTCATCAAAATAAGCAAACACTAGGAAATTTTAAAAAAAGGTTGGTAGGCATTTCTGAAAGAGGAAAGCATTTAATATTAGCTTTAATACAGAGAGTAAACAAAATAATTCCACCCTGTTGATCAGGTCAATTTTGTCATTGACTAATTTGATCTGATGGTGTTTCTGGAACTGTATATATGACATTTTAACCCTGGAGATTTCATAAATAGAATAAAATTTAGTCTTATGTAATAGATTAGTATACTGAAAGTAAGAAGAGCTGTAAAATTCATTAGAAGATAAGATGTGCTGGTTGTAAGACAATTCATTATCTCTTTAGGCACAATAATCAATGATAATTAATTTGGACATCTGAGTCTATTATTGGTCAAGTAACTTTAAAATATGATTCTCAAATTATATTTTTTGCTAATATTGTGTTGTAAACAGTCAGTGCAGTAGTTTACTTGCAGAAGATTGACAATTTCTTTGCATGTTGTTAAAACAGCTGTAGAAAAAAATTAACAGAACCTAATAAAAACACTTCTGTAAGAAAAAAAAAAAATCCATAAATTTTCCCTTTAGAAGTTCCTTTGGCTTGCTTTTTATGCTTTCAATTTTGTTAGTCTTTCAGTATCTAGAAATGCAAAATTCTGACTTTTGTGTACCAATGATATTGTCCATGTGCGAGGATTTGCAGAAGGATATGGGTAGGAAGAATTAATATTAAAGGTGACAGAAAAGATAGGAGGAAGAACAAGGGAAGTACCACAATAAATAAAACATTTGCAATAGACTTACTGCCCTTGTCAGAGAAGAACAGATGGTTTTAAAAGATTTAAATATTGTGGACATGGCAAGTTTATTCTTACAGAACATAAGCCACAGATAAGCCAGCGTGAGTGAAGGTGAGATGAAAACACTAATTCATGATGACTACTTTGTGTCATTTTAACAACTTAGCCTTAAATGTGTATGTGTCTTATAATTCAGAACAGATATAGAGCTCACTCATTTAGATGCACTCTAGTTCAAGTTAGGTAGGCTGCTACATCTATAGTCTTTAAAATTAACCAAAAAATTCTGAATGTAAGACAATACTTCTATTTTTTCAATGCTGATGCAGGCAATGGGTACAAATTGAAATGCAGACAACTCTATTTAAACATAAGAAAAATAATTTTAACTGTGAAGGTGATTAAACACTAGCCCAGTGAGGTTGTGGAGTCTCTGCCCTTGGAGATACTCAGAACCCAACCAGACACAGTCCTGCACAACTTGCTCTAGTTGGTCCTGTTTTCAGCAGACGTCCCTTCCAACATGACTCTATGACTCTGTGATATAAAGCACTTTTATTAGACAGGGTAACATTTTTTGTCAGATGAACATTTTGAGAAATTGTTATCTATATTTATTTACTGCTCAGGTTTAGGAAGGGTACATTAAAAATAGTCCATTCAATAACCAAGCCAACTACACGTGTCTTCCAGTAACTGCATTTTTTAAAGGATGCTAATTTAGATGTTTTTCTGGATACATAGATGTATGAAATTACTTTTCAAACTCTTATTTTTAATACAATTGGTGTTCATGCTCCCAGAAGAGTGTGTGAACATGTACCTGATTTATTTTAATAGGATCTGTTTAGCACAGATGAAAAAAGATATTTTTGATGTATTGCTCAGTACTATTCCTGCAAGATACAAAGTCTCTGGGGTAAATGAGAGGTACTCCAGAGAAGCTGAAATCCACTTTACATAGTTAAATGTTTGGAAATTGTATCTTCCTATAAAAAGCACACACAGTCATGCATCTCTGATAACCCAAGATGTTTCCTATGTCTCTGTAGAGGAAACTGAATTAAATAGATACTACTGAATTTAACATGAAATCATATGGGACAAGAGCAGCACTACATTTTGGCAGAGAAATTTAGCTACTTTAAAAAAGCTACAGAGAAAACATGCAGGAAAGCATGTAATGAAAGGTGTGTAGAGAAAATGCTTTTATTTTTTTATTATTCTAGTTGGTTTTGTTGTGGGTTTTTTGATTTATTTTTAGCTTAACCTTTTTTTAAAAAGATTGCAGTCATGATTTTTCTTGAAAGCTGTGAAAATACAAACTCATGACAAACAAGAATATCTTTCAGATAGAATGAAACTACAAAGCCATGTAGTTAACAATGCATTTGATTTATAGACAACATATTTTACTTAGAGAATTTTTTTTCTAGTTGTAGTGAGATAACCATATGAAATCTCAGATTATGCTGTGTTATGAGCAAGTAATGTCATTTTTGCAAAAATTATAACTGATCTGTTAATTTTTAATGTGACAGTTCATTCCCACAAATATCAATTGCCTTGGAGAACTAATGTTAATACTGCAATTATATATTTCATTAAAAACAATAATTTATATTTCAGTGACACTGATAATCATCTATTGTCTTCCCTTGTATTATATATAAAGTCCTTTTCAAGCATTAGAAAAAAAAATAAGGTTGGCTTGTTTGTTTGTTTGTTTCTGGTAATATATGTTTCCTTACTCTTTTTAGGTCATAGTGAAAAACTGAAATATATAGCAGGCTGTCCATAGATGCTTTTTGAATCAGTCCTATCAAAGACTAAGCAGCAATAAAGTCTTTGGGCAAAAAAATATACATGCTCATACTAAAGATTATAGTTCTCTTCATAAATAAGACAGACAACAAACTAGCAGTTAAAACTTTTCAGGTCATTCTCCCACATTACTTTGGCTCAGCATAAGGAAAACAAGAAGAAAAGGGTAAACAGCAACCAAAAGTTGAATAGTTCATGTTCGTACAAGAATCTAAATAAAGTATAAGAGTTTTACACCAACTTTGATTGTCTTGTGTACTGTAAAGTGAGAGTTAAAAAACTGTTACTATACCTTATCTGGTCATCTTGATAACTTTCTACTATGAAATTAATCATTCAATGGGATGAAAGCAGTAGAAATTCATTATATGGATTTAAATAAAACTTTTGACACCATCTCCAGTTGCTATTGGAAGATGCTTATAGCTTGTGCCCACTATTTTCAAGGCACTTTGATTTCAGGTAGGAGTTCCACTCTGGTTTCATTACTCACCACTCTCACCATACTGCTTATCAGACTCAAGCCATCAGTATGGGCAAAGACAACTCTAAGACTTGCCAGACCATGGCAGGAGGATTAAGCCCAATTTAGTACTCACCACACAACCAAATTAGCAAGCTACAGCAAATGCCCAAGAGGCCCTGGTGAGCAGGCAGACAGAACACGGATTTCGTGAGGAAACGCTGCGCAACTGACTTGAGTCACTCTGGAGAAGAAAAGTCAATGAGGCTGCATCCTCCTCTGTTCAGCTGTCCTTCAACATCCTCCAGAGGATGCAGCCAGGCTCTTCTCTCAGCTTTACACTAAAGTCACAAGAAGCTGGAAAAAGATGCTCAGGTGACATTTGTGACCAATGGAACACAAAGGAACAGCTGGGCCTCCAGGTGATCTCATGACAAAAGATAGGGAAAAGCCCAAGGGCCACAAAGGTTTATTTTTCCTCAGCTGTTGCTGGAAAGATCTGCTCTTGGACTGCCCAGGTGCATGCATCTGGTAGCAGAGTGGGAGTGAGCAAAGAAGCCTCTCTTGAAAGAAGATTCAACTCAGAGATCACTAGATGCTGTTATTGCTGCAAGGCAATACCCATGTTGGTAAGATTAAAAATTTTGCACCTCTTCTGAGCTATTAACTGGAAGTAAGCCCTGCTAATATAAGTTTGCAAAGACATGACATAGTAAAACATATCAACTGTAAACATATAATTTGTAAGATTGTAGTGAATGTCATCTAGTAAAGCAGCAGCTTCTTCTGCTACCCTGAAAAGGATAGTTCTAAGCATTTTATGGATATGATCAAGAACAGTTTTGCCCCATTTTTCATAAATCACATGAGATTTTGATCTCATTTTTAGTAAGAAGGCAGATCTCTCAACCCAGTACAGATGAAATGCTGTAGACAGAAGTTTCACTTTAAATGAAAGTTACATTCCAATACGACATCAAATGCACCTAAATCCAGTACCACAAAGTAGTAAACAATTTAGTCAGTCACCTTAGATAGCCATAGTAGTCCATTCCAAACAAATTTCGGCATTTATGAGGACAATCAGCTGAGTGTTTGCTCTGCTTCTTATTTGCATCAAATAGTATTGTTGCCAGAAAAAGAAGCAGCACCCAGTTACCCCATGTGTGTCAGAGAGACCAGCACAGTTTTTGTTGATTTGTTAGTGTCCTTTAACAGGACACATCTTCAGCAGCCCTGATTTATACAAAGCATTTGTGTTGTGCTTTTGAATATTATTCTGCATCTGTTATGGCAGCCATACAAAAAGTCAAATAAGTCTTTGTTTGAGTCAAAACAACTTCTATTGAAAGATATATAAGCTTTGTCTGCACAAAGACTTACACTGTTAGAAACAAACAGGAGCACAAGAGAATATTATTTCTATTTTTATGCAAAATCTGTGCCTTCAGCTAGTCATTGTACAAAAAGGCCACAAGATGGTAGTCTTGTCTTGAAAAGTTATATGCTGACTCGTTTTTCCATATAAGATTGTCCCGTTTGTGGCATCAGGGATTTTCAGTTCCTATCCCATTTCCCTGAAATAACTTCTCATGTACAAGTAAAATTAAAGCAAATAGGATCTAAATCTCATCTCACTTTTCAGCATGAAAGCACGATATATTTTTAGGAAAATTAAGAGACTTCATACATGAGTAGTAACTTTAGGAAATTCAGAAAATTAGCGCAGCTAATTTAGAAATAACACTTGTATTTTAGTGTAGTAAAGCTCTTTACTTACAGGAAATTCATTATTGTAATTTGGGCCTAAGACTGATTGTTTCTTGTGGTAAAAATAGCTATGATGGATTATCTGTAATAATAAACTACTTCAGCTTCCACAGTACTAAAAATATACTGAGCATCTGCAATTTTAAAAATCTAGGAGATATTTACAAAGGTTTGATACAATCAAGCATTTAATTAGAGAATTCTAATACCAGTTTTCCAGATCCATGACTTATTCTAGCAGTTACTAGTTCTAACTAGACAGAGCAGCTAATTTCTTCTTCACATGCTTTAACCACTAGGTGATACAGTTTTATATAAGGAAAGGTGGAATTTAAAATACATTGCTTGAAATAAGTATACAAAGTCATTTTTTACATCTGTATTTTAAACTAGCCCCCTAAAGGTTCATGTGCATTGAGGGGAGAAATGGACAAGTAAACATTCATGAGTTCGATTTCTGTTCTGGCTCCTAATACCACAAAGCTGATGTAGCTTTTTGAGCTGTGAGAAAAGTTCAGTTTCTTTGCCAACAGTGGTGGGACATTCCATGGTGAACAGTTATTTCAAGTATATATGGAGAAAGAATGAATGGAGTTTTCTCCCAGAAATCCTGTGATACACTAGTTCATTGAGATGCAGACAGATGAATCATCAGGTGCACAGCTTTTATTGACAAACCTTGTTTTGCAACTAATGAGGATACTTTGCCCTCATCTCCTTATATCATATTTTACTTTTGGTCCAACCATTGATGGTCTTGTTTCAAAAAGAACATATTTCAATTTCTTTTAGTCAAAAATCTTATGTATTCAAGTTTTGATAATAATCATCACAATGGCTATTGCCAGATTATTTTTTTTTTTTTAATAGCAAACATCAGGCATTTAGAAAAATTTTTAAACACTTTCAAGTAATGCTGAAAAAAGCATGGTTTAGGATTCAGATGAAAATAAGAGAACTGCTGGTGGTCTACACTTAATCTATGACATCAGAAGTGTCACAATGAGGTGATATGGCTAGAAAGGATTTACAATTCTGTGATGTCCAAGAGCTAGCACTCTACCACTTCTGGCAAAGAAAAGACTTTTCTCAGTTCTGCTAGCTGGGAATGGCCCAAAGGCTCAGAAAGCTAGCACATCTTTGGGGAATTAGAAGATTTAAGTAGCTAGCTATGGGATACAGCAATGGAAGTTATTCTTATATCAGTTTGGTAAATTTCAAACAAATTTTTTGAGTTTTGTGGTAAGTTTGTGGTTTGGTTCCCTACGCACTGATCCCAGTAGTTTTGCAGAAAAAACCTTTTTCAGCAAATAACATTATCCAGAAATATATTGCAAGGAATTCACTTGGCAACCCTCCAGAGTTAAGTTGCCGTAAATATTTTGGAATCTGTAAACAAAAGCAAGCAATTATGGAATAACTTTACACAAAAATAAGGCTATGGATAATTTCTTTAGGAAAAGATATTTTATGTGCGAATAATTATATTCTACCTGAGAAGTTAGACTTCACATGTCTTTTCTAAGAAAAAATAAAAAATGCTATAACTAGCAGAAATAGTCTGCAGAACAATAAGCGAAATTGCTCAACACTGCCTGCAGGACCAACTTTTGGGCTGGACACTTATATTTCCACCAGAATTTGAAAAGCCTTTGAAGTCCACCTGCCTCTTTTAGTTTAGTTTCCTAGGAAACAAATCCAATTTATTTATACACCCCAAGGTTGCACGTATTCATTGGCATCTTCACTAAGAGAAATATTTAAAAGTTTCTATGAAAATATTCAAAAGCAGCAAATTAAATCTGTAGAGAAATTCTATATGTTTAAAATAAAAAACAATTTTTTAGAACAGGATTTTTTAATAAATTACTTAATCAAGGCTTTCTTGTTTTACACCACAGCATAAATATGATGTACAGGTAATTTCACACACATACTCACAAATACTCTCTAAACTTATTTGGATTAGAAATCCTCTAGTTACTCACAGATGACCAGTTTAATTAAGAAAAAATAGTTTTAAGATGATAAACTTATTTGGATTAGAAATCCTCTAGTTACTCACAGATGGCCAGTTTAATTAAGAAAAAATGATTTTAAGATGATAGGGCCTTGAACCATGTGCATTACAGATTGTCATCCCAATTTAGAAAAAAAGCGAAATAATTACCGTAGTTAAATGACTTTTTTTTTGCACCTTGTTGTTGAAAACAAAGTTTTCTTTTAAAAAGCCTTAATACCTTTCTAAAAAAAGCAAAAAGTCCTTCTAGAATTCAGTCATATGTACCTTCAATCAGTTCAACATTGATTCCTCAGAAAAAATGTGAAGCTAATGGTTGTTACTCATTGATTCAAAATGTGAAGCTGACCCTGTAATCCCTAAAATAGCCACCTTCTTGCTGCTGATTAGTTCATCCTTCCCTCCTCTGCCACTATGTTTTTCCTTTTACAATGTTAGATGACTTTTGACTTAATGGGCAGGTTTTTCAGAGTGCTGTCTGGTTATATCTGACTGACAGGAAAGTGGAACTAGTCTTTCTCCAGAAGTTCTGGATTAAATAGCTGTACAAATATTAGAAAGCAGAAGAGGCACATCAATACATTACAAAAAGAGCTGTTTTTTCTGTTTCATAGGTTTGTGAGAAGACCACTAAACTAGCCCACTTTATGTTAGGAGTCCAAATATTTTGATACACTAAAGCTATTCATCATTAATTTATGAAAACAAAATTAAAAACGTATGTTCCAAAGCCCATTCTCCCCCAGCTTCAAGTAGAACAGAGTGACCACCTCTGTTATTGTCAGCTCAGAGAGCCAAGAGTTTGGTTTTAGCTGAGATCCCCACTCTTCAAGTATACTTTGATAGCACCAGGAAAATCTTTCCTACTAGAACACTCCTCTCCTGCATGAGTCTCTTGGCCCTTGCAGTTTATTCACATAGCCACTGGATGACACTGCTAACAACTATTTTTTAATATGCAAACATTTCAATACTTTCTGTTTGCTGACTAGCTTTTCACTTTTTCATCAATGATCACAAAATGACATTTTTAGATTCTCTGACAAATAAGGAGTTGTGTCACCTTAGACATCTACTGTGGACATCCAGTAAAGACTTTGACACATTTTCACATTTGACACAGAATTCTGCATTTCATACTGTTGGCTGGGTGAAAAAAACTGCCTGGATTATGGAGCGAAGAGAGTGGTGGGGAATGGAGTTACATCCACTTGGTGGTCAGTCACAAGTGGTGTTCCCCAGGGCTCAGTGCTGGGGCCAGCCCTGTTAAGTATCTTTATCAACAATTTGGACAAGTGGATAAAGTGCACCTTCAGTCAGTTTGCAGATGACACCAAGCAGGGCTGAGTGTTGATCTGCTGGAGTGTAGGAAGCCTCTGGATAGGTTGGATTGATAGACCAAGGCCATTTGTATGAGATTCAGCAAGGCAAAGTTCTGGGTCCTGAACTTGGGTCACAACAACCCCAGGTGTTTACATGCTTGGGAAAAATTGTCTGGAAAGTGGCCCAGTGGAAAAGGACCTGGACTTTAAAACATAACTCTTGTAGGAGTGGATGAGGGAATTGGGGTTGTTTAGCCTGAAGAAAAGAAGGCTGAGGGGAGACATTATTGCTCTGTACAGCCACCTGAAAGGAGACTGTAGTGAGGTGGATGTTGATCCTTCCTTCCAGATGTCCAACAATAAGACAGAGGAAACAGGCTCAAGTTGTATCAGGGCAAGTTTATATTTGATGTTAGGAAAAAAAAATTCACTGGAAGGGTTGTCAAGCACCAGAATAGGCTACCCAGGGAAGTGGTGGAGGTATTTAAAAGTCACTTATAGGCACTTACAGACATTGTTCAATGGTAGTCTTGGCAGTACTGGATTAATGGTTGGATTCTCAAAGATCTTTTCAATGTAAACATTTGTGTGAATGTATGATTTTATATTTTCTTGTGTCTTTTCCAAACCCGGTGCTTTGCCATCTTTATTTTCTTTGTCTTCTAGACTCCTGATTATGCATTTGGTTCTGTTTAGCAAAAAAATGTCAGTTGTATGTCCATTATCTCTGAATACCAGTCTTCAGTCTAAGAATTGTCATGATTAGGGGCCACGGCTCACGTAAGAAGAAGTTATCCAGAAAAATCTTCACTGATACATGCACCTTTCACTTTATTAAATTTTTAAAATGCACTACAGTGTCTCCTTTTTTTACTGAGATGCTTCAGAAATTCAGTGGATTTTAGCAACTAAATATGTCTCAGTCATCAAGATACTTCCCTATATGGAATTGAATAATACCCATATTTTCATATCACAGTAGAATGATTTCCAGAATTACATTGCTTTATTATTGCCTAAATGTCTTCTCTAGTGCAAGACTGAATATTGAATAGATATGCTAGCTAATTTCTGATCAAATTATCAACATTCAACTAACAAAACCACTCAAAATTGCTTGTGGAATGATCAACATGTAGAAATTTCCTCAAAATTACAGTGCCAATCATGTGAAGTTACAACCTTGTTAGCAAACACTACTGTGATTTTGGTTCCTTCCAGGGAGTAGTCTTCAACTGTGGATCCCTTATATCACATTGAATTCTGAAAATATCAGGAAAAAACCCTCATTATCTCAGATGTACAAGTATGTCAACAGAGCCCACAAAATAAATTTTCCACTTACATTCACCGTGGAAAACTTTCTTCAGAACATAAAAGCTTCTAAAATTAATGTCTAATATCTAATTGCTCTTAAGCTAAACATATAATGATGAATATGGATAAAAGCCTCAAATACTCATACTAACAAGATTCTAGGTTCCATTAGAGAAAAAAACCTAATATGTATTCCTAAATTTCAAGAGGAAATTATGATAGGAAAGAAAAACTAGTGGGTTTGAGTAGTACTGGTTAGACAGGTCATATAACTGTTTTGTCTAGTTGTGAATTGTAGTACTGTAGCAACTAAAAAAAATCAGCAAAAGTATTTCTTACACTCTGCTCCACCTGTATATAGAATTAGATTTTTAAACATGTCCCTTTTAGAAGTTTTATATTTAGTACTACCATTTAAAATTACAGAAGAAAAGATTTGCTATTGATTTATGTATTTTGCATCCCTTGGAAAGTCTAGTACAAATTTTATGTAGCTCTTTTTTGCAGCTTGAATTCTAATGCTTAAAAGTATTAAAAATATTTACTCAGTTTTACAGAGGTATAATCAATAAATCCATAATCCAAAGATGATTTCTTTATCTATTTGGGAAATTCAAAGAAAACATCAAACTTTCATTTATTCTTTTTACCCTGAGAAAAGAAAATCCTCTTTCTTTCTTTTTTTTTAAGCTGTTTTACAGATGTGGATGCTCAATTGCTCTTTGGCCATACAGACCAAGTTCATCACAAGAGATTAGTAGGTAGCACCTAGAGTCTGTGCATCTGGAGATCAAATCATAACAGATGAGCAGGAAATAAGAGCTCTTAATAAAAAACATACTTATTCAAGCTTTTATTCATGTTTAACACTTTAAAAAATTTATTTCTTCATGTCATCTTCAGTTAGCTTCTTTTTGTAAACAAGGTATCTGCTTTGTTATAGTGCAGACTTTACCTGGAAACAGATCACAGGGCAAGCCAAACCTTATTCTTCAAGGTCTCATTCTTGGGTATCTAATTACCTTTCTCATAGCAAGAGGGAGTGCTGTGTCCCTTCAAACCATGTTCAGATAATTTAATTAGGTTTTCTATTTGAGCCTTTAACTGATGAACTCATAAATCATTAGCTGACTGAAGGTCTCTTTCATGGTTTGGGGTTTTTTTCTTCACACATGGGAGAACAGCTAAGTCACACATTTGGTTATCTTTATGTCTCTCCTATATACGAGAACAAACTCTCAAAATTTGGTTAGAGGTCCACAGCATTTAAGAAACCAACAAAAATTTTTATAGAAGTAAGCCTGACTTTTTTTGCTTTGGATTTAGTTGACTTTACACAGTCTGTTGCACAGACTTTTAGTGATGATGCCACTATTTGTGTTGTAAGTCTCAGCATTTTCTAGCTGTATGACTAAACCCTAGATAGAATAGTTCTATTCTTATTAACTTTAATGACTTTATGGAATATTGTGTCTTTTAAATTTAGTCACTTTCTTCCTACTAATTTAAATCACCTTTCCCAACTTCCATTTCTTCTCTTGACAGATTTTGTTTAATGTCTCTAAAATGGGAATGCATACTCAGAAGAGGATAAACTTACATAATTTTCTTTCATTCTTTGGTTTCACTTTTCTAGGAGGATTTCTTTAGGGCCTCACAACAGGAGTATTTCCTGCAAGAGAAAAAATTTACCAGAATTGTGACAACTTAACATGGCAAAGGGAATGTTTCTGTTGGACTTCTTAAATTCTTTCTTCAGCATTTTATGATCTTCTTGTAGTTGAATAACTCATATTTTGAAATATATGATCTCATATTACTTCCTGGTGAGAAAATGCCATACTCAGGCAATTTCAAAGAATAACTATACAACTGCAAGGCATCTACGCAGAGATATATCTTAGTGAATTTGCTTTGGTTGTATTTCCTAAATAGGGATGGACTAATCTAATGTTAAATATGTCCCAAATAATCTTTGTAAACTGGGAGATGGCTCAGATTACTTCAGATCTTATTTGGAGGCAGAACTTCCTGAAAATATGGTTTTGAATAGCTGGGTAGTCCCTTGACATGTGAAGATCAACAGGAGATTTTACTCATCCAATTCATAAGGACTTTTGGCTAGAATCAATACCGACTTTACTAGTTTAGCTGTTAAAAGGAGTAATAATTTAAATGTAAGCACATCAATGCCTCCCTTTTCTACAATCCTGGACATTGCTCAGGCATTGTGAGACCTATTTCAAATACTGAAAGATTGAATTTCTCATCTTTTCTGGTTCTTGAATTTAGCAGCTTGCCAAAACTGATTTGTTTTAGAATGGACTTCCTCCATATCTTGAACAAAAAATATCCCATTATGAAAATTGTAAGTATAACCTATGTTATTTCCTTAAAAGGACAGTAATATTATTTACTGCTTATCAAATATAATTTCCTTTTGTGACAGGGTAACACACCTAGATGATCAATGGCAATAAGTATTTTAAAAATTTCGTTCAGATTATGAGCCAGGATGGAATGAATGCCACGATGGCACCTCCTTGAGTGGAATATGGTATAGTATAGCATACTATGTTTAAAAAACCAAAGAAAAACAAACCAAATAAATAAATGGAAGCAACCAAACCACAAGTGAGTATGCTCTTCTTAGGTAAGGCAAAGAACCACATCAAAGTGACTTGACCAGAAAACAAGCAAATTTTTATGAAGAAAGATTTTTAGTTTCTCCAGATTCTTCATTGCTTCTCCAGAAGCAATGTGTGGTTTTCAGCACACATTTCCTGTGTGCCAAAAGGCAACTCAGGAATTTCAACATATAATGATTTGAACATTTGGTTGAAATGGCTATATGAAATTCAGCTATGTGAAAAAGAGAGTCCATGTTGTATCTCCAGATCTTTTGCTCAAAACAGGTGGAAACCTTTCTTAAAAGAAGGTTATTTGAGAGGACAATTTATTTAATGAAGGATAAAGATTTGGTTAAAGAATGTGAAAATTTGCAGTTGAAGTTTGATCTTTGTATTGAAACAAAAGTAAGGAAACCATGAACAGAGTTATAGACATAAATATGCAGAAATAAATGGATGGATAGATAGTTAGATAGATTGATAGATTAATTTCTCTTAATTCCTCAGAAATAATAATTCAACAAAAATACAACAGATATCATAATCAATGCTTTAAAAACCTGAGTAAGGAATCCATGAACAAAATCCTGGGAAGGTGCACGGTCTGAAAAGAAGAGAGATGTGCCTACTGTCAAATGCTAAGGGAGAGCTGATAGGCACCTTCTTTCAAACACTAAACAGTCTTTTGTATATTTCTTACTGCCAGAAAGAAAGGCCTGGATGTCAAAAATGGGGACTGTTTGTAATATTTTAGAACAAGTGATGCCAATAAGAAATTGATGTAAAATGTTAACAGGCATACAAAGAAAAAAAAATCATGGAGCTGAACTAAATTCAAAAAACATGGTATGGTATTCACATGAAAAAAAAATGATGCAAATGTGTCTCTCAAAGTGTATAAGCCAGCTAAAAATTATTTTTAAAATTTAAACCAGTTATGGTGTTATTCTTACACTGACAGTTTACCTATTTCTTCATTAAACTGTAACAGTATATCTGCGAGAAGCATAATTAAACATCCTGCTTTTGTTTTTGGTTTGTTTTTTTCCAAGAATCCAGTAAAATTCTAAAGCTTGAGAACTTAATAGCATGAAATATGCATCATATGGGAGCTCAAAGAGTGTTTCTTATGTACATTTAATCTGAGTTTCAGGAGTAAGGTAAGCCATGTATTTCAGAGGCATATCTTAACACGAGCTTATCTCATTCAAAATTTGGAGCTTGTATAATTTGTCTCAATGTCTCAGTTTCCTTTGTATGTCTCACAGGACAAGATTATGCAACATCATTTTCCTATTACAAAATATTTAAAATTAGACTTGTTTTCATGCATAGCTTTTACTTTCCCTTTTAATCTTTCTTTATCTCAAATCATGAGTTTTCTTACTTCTCCAGTTCTCTCCTCCATCCCACCCAGAAGTGAGAGCAAGAGCTCCATGGGGCTTAGTTGCCAGCTGGTGTTAAACCAAGTCAGTCTTAAAAATTACCTGTATAATTCTGTTTTGATCACTTCATTCATATTGTTCAACCTTTTAACACTCTTATTAAGGTCATCTATATCAAAAGGAGACTTTTGAGGGTAGAAAATTAACCTGCTTGTTTACCAAAGCTCACCAGCTCAGATTTTTCTGAAATTACAGGTCCTCCAAAGTTGTCATTCCATGAGTATAGAGACATCACATCTATGTTTCCTGGAATTTTTCTTTATTTATTTTCCTTTTTTCACTCCCTGAAGTCTCTTATCTCTGTTACTAACATGGGGAAAATGTGAAATTATTGAATCTTGAGATATCTGGAATTAGAACAAGTTGTTTCTCCCATCTCATTATGTAAACACTGCAGATGAATGTTTTAGGGCACATGTTAGTTGAAGGCAGAATATGAATTCTGTATGAAAGCACCTCAACAGCTTTTGTGAGGTTCAAAAAATACAGAACTTTCTGCACATGACAATAACAAAATTATATTCTGTTAAGGAGAAATGTTACAGTATAAGACCAGTCGTTTCTACTGTGAGAAAATTGAGTGACTGATTAATTTATTATATGGCCAACCAGAATTTTAAGTTTTTTTACATAGTCTTCCTCTGGGATCATAAAACTACATATCAGTATATATCTGTTTACTTCTACTTGTTTCAGTGAGACGTTTTGGGAACCAGTGGCAGCAGTCCCTTTCTCAATCCCTTTTTCTGTTTTGCTGTCTGCCAATACCTCATATTCTCAATTGTGTTAGGCTCTTGAGACCTTTCTCAAAACAACTTTGTAAGCAAATAAATTACACAGAGCTCTGTGCTTTTATCAGGTATGCAACATGACAGTTTTGATGATAAAGCCCCAAAAGGGAAAACAGCCTGCAGGTCGTTGTGCTATTGTAAAATGACAGAAACAGTGTAATTAGGTTAAAGACTCTAAAACATTACCCACAGCATTCTGTAGGAAAACTTCACAAGCCTTAGTAGTATAATATTTGATGACAGTTCTATCTAAAGGATTTACAACAGATGCACATTCACATTTGAAGATTAGAAATATAGTCTCAAAACACAAATATATCAAGTATTAACCTGGTTAAAAGATTATTTAGATATGCAATTTAAATGTTTGAACATACAGGCTTCTCTCTGTATTTTTTCCCCATGTAGAAAAAACAAAAAAATTACTTATGTCTATTTTAAGAAGAGCAATAGAGTATCATGAATAATATAGCACAACAATGAACAGTTCAAATAAAGTGAATAACTCAAGAATGCTTTAACTACTATATATTCACAGTATATTTTGTGGTCACAACACAAATAGAAAATAGATTTGAAGAATTCAATCCCAGCTTTAACAGAAAACATGCAATTCCAAATCAAGTTTCCCATGGCCATTGTAATTCCCTAAATATTCAGGCTCACAAAATTTTGAGGGCTCCTTGGTGTTTGAAGGAAAACATGACCTTTTACATCAAACAAAAGATTAAAACCCGAAGCCTTCTGATCTCAGGATTAATAATCGGTGCAATATGAGTGGGAACACTCTGGCTGGAGGAAGGATCGATCAGTCACCTCTGTGGGAGTAGGTTCCTTCCAGCTGGGGCTGCCCATTATCTCAGGTGGCAGCAGTGAACATGCAACTGCTGCAGCAGCCAAGTGCCATGGCCAACAAGCAACAAATCACTGCTGGAAAATATGTTCAATGCTCGCTGTGTACGACTACTAAGACTACACATGAGCAAAAGCACTTATTTAACCTTGCTTAAACTATATGTGCCCTCTGCAGTGTAAACCCAAGTCAGCTTAGACATCTGCTTTCTTTCAGAAATGGTGACTGTATAATGCTACTGAAAAAGGCAGTAGTTTTAAAAATAAGAAATTTCTTTCCAGATTAAATAAATTTCAGTGCAATAAATGTGAAAATATTGGATATTTTATTTGCAGTCTGATCTTTTACACTTTGTCCAGCCAAACAGGAAATAAGATGTGGCTAGATTCAGTCCTTTTCTTCATCCTAGGAAATAAGTGGTCTCAGTGTGTATCTCCAGACATGTTATGTGACCCAAGTGGAAATATGCAAAGAGCTCCTGAACAATGTTGAATTTCAAAAATTACTAAACTTCATTATGGAGAAGTTTAGAATATTTGTGGACTTGAGAATCCATGGAAATCACATTATTAAATAATATACATATCAAATTCAGACATAGGAAATTATGCATCAAATAGTAATTCACTTTTAGCAAGGTGTGCCACATTGACTGTGCTCTATTTAGGAGACTAAATATGCCTGAGTAAATTGTCCAGTCCTGAGGCCAGCTGCCACTGAACAGCCTCGATACCTAATATTAAACTTATCCTTTGAAACAGGTTCACATACTAACTTCCAACTGGGAATGATTCCCGGAAACCATCACTCTAGCTTGCAGATTGCACCCATGAACGACCTGAGGGACAGGCTGGAGGTACACAAGCTATTGTTCTAACAGTTTGGTGATACAGGATGCTCCTAGTCACTGTTTAATTTAGAGCTATAGATGCAGCCCCTAATTTCAGTATTTAAAGTATAAATATTACCCAAAAGTATGATAATACAAGACTAATTCAAATAAAAACTTTTCAAATTAGGTGAGTTACTTTTGGTCATTTTGCATGAGTATGTATGTATGTATTTATATACGTACAAGACATAAATCTTAGGGTGAATGAAAAGTGCAACATCAGCTCACCAATAAAACCCACCACACTGGACTTTAAGAGTACTATTTCAAAGTGAAAAAAATTAGTTACCCAATTTCTATAGAAACCTCTAAAAATTCTGGTAAAGGGGCCTTAATTACTGCTATTTTACCTCAATTAATGCTATTTTACCTGGATTGTCTGTATATGAACTTTTGCTTGAATTTCTAGATCACAATCACCACACTAGTAAGTCAAATATCCTTTGCTAAACAGAGACTGTTCTCAAACTTTCAGACTATAAAGTAACACAAAAACAATTGCTGAAAGATACAACATAACCCTTTTAGATGAGTCCTGTAATTGACATTTAGCCAGAAATGTAAGATACAACTATGCAAATAATTTCTTGGCACTATCAGGCAAAAAAAAAAAAAAAAAAANACGAAAAACAACCAAACAAAACAAGGAAACAACTGGGGAAAAAAACCCAGTCTACTAAACTTTCATGGAGAATGGATTTTAAAGAATATCTTCTGCCTAATTCTGGCATAAAAACTTCAAAAGAAGGTGCTGTTTTCAAAGGCAAAAAGCAAAACAAAAAGAACGAAAATTTGCCAAATGTTTCATGTATCCGTACTTGTATATATCTGTATATGTAGGGAAAAATATTTTGAACAATAATTCTTGTTCAGCACTTACTTTGCTAACATTATTTAAGACTGCTATTCTTGGAAGTTATTACATTGCTTTAATTTTCTTAAACTTATAGTTCCACAGCTGTTTAATCTAAGACAGAGGTTCTTCCCATCCCCTGTCTTCCTTATGCTAGTACTAGGACCCATGCAGCCAGATTGTTCAAAATGGGTTAATTTGTCGTAATTTTCATTCTGGGTAAGATCCTGGATCTACTTTATTGTGTTTCCAAATATCCATTACGACTAATGTGAGTGGGCTGGAATACCCAGCCAGAAACAAGGAGAGAGAAGGAATATAAGGCCAAAGTGGAAATAGGAGTAACCTTCTTATGGCAGTAGCTTATTCAGTAACTTCGTGGTTCTTGCCTTAGTTTAAGTAAATTTCAAGTTTATCAGCATGTTTTCTATGCTATTTAATCTTTCATCAGAGAAAATTGTTCTGCTTCTCATCAAAAATTTTCTCCCTAAGAAGGAGTAACTATAAAATCATATCATCCGTTGCTTTACTCTTAAGAATAATCTTATGCATCATGTAATTTGAACTTATTTAAATCAATACAATAACTTATTTGTAAACAAATAGTAGTTATATGGGAACCTTCAATAGCAAATATTTTTGATCAAACAAGATTTTTCCTTATGCCCAGATCTTAAATTAATATTCATTAAAGTCTGCTCAGAGGTGTTTCCTCGGGGCTGAAAATGTTCTGGAAACAAGAGTTGTACAAAACTTATGTGGAGACAAAGTCAAGTGAAGTTCAGGTAGACAATATTCCCTGCATTTTTCTTGTCTACCAAGCCAGTCTTTTCATCATAGAAGTTGATCAGGTAATTCAATATTACGGTGCAACCAGAACTTCAGAGAGACACCTGAGTTTTTCCACAGGGAATAAATATATTAATATACATTAATATGTATAATGTTCCTCAGCATAATAAGCAATATAGTAAAAAAAAAAAAAGGCATATTAAAATCCTTTTCTTTTCATCATATTTTGGTTCCAGTGAATATTTCCTTTCATTTGTTACTATACTTGTAAATATGCACTCCAAGTTTCCTTTTTAAATACAAGTGAAATATTTCAGACCTGCGGGAATGTATGCAAGGTAGAATACCTTTATTTTCTGCTTTATTAAAACACCAGTAAGGCCCCATTAAAACCTTAGTGTCTCCCTGGAAAGCTCAGATGTTCTCACACTGTTCAGTAGGGATTGAAAGTTGAACCTGAAAGACAGATGTATAACAGGTAGAGTCTTGTGATGAGCAAAAAACTGACCCAAGTATAATAAAATCATAATCTTTTG
Source organism: Peucedramus taeniatus (assembly GCA_013400575.1). Classification (NCBI taxonomy): domain Eukaryota; kingdom Metazoa; phylum Chordata; class Aves; order Passeriformes; family Fringillidae; genus Peucedramus; species Peucedramus taeniatus. The sequence goes on from WBNO01029851.1 coordinate 48,163, forward strand.
AAAAATTAGCTCCTATGAGCTCCCCCCTCCCCCCAGCTTCGTTTAAAGGAATATGCTTACTGATAAGTTTCAGACTTATGCTTGCAGATTTTTTTTTCCAGTGATTGCAGCTCTTCAGGTGGCCCAGATCTTGGCTCTGAAGCAACATCCTGGGTTCTTTGCAGGGTAGATAAAGAGATTACCTAGATCCCAGGCTAGTGGGAATTGGATAGTAGAGGCAATGGATGTGTTGAGGAAAGTTGGGAAGATAACAGAACCCCGTTTCTTTTTTGGAAAATAAATCAATTCTTGAACAATACTGAGAAATTATTAAAGAGACTTGGGAAATTTAAAAGAACAAAGCAGAAAGAAAAATATAGAGGGGAAGAAGAGTATAATATAATATAAATAGTTGTAAATATAACAGAGTCAGACTAGGAGACAGTTGAATGCTGGGGGAAAGGCTGACAGAGAAAAAGGGGCATCATTAAGTGGAAACAGGATTTTCTGCACACAGGGACTAGAAGAGCAGCCTAAGAGAAAAATAGTCTTTGTAAAATAAGAACAATGGAATAGTGATGAAGAAAGTAACATGGGAAGGAGATAGGCAGGCAGAAAGGCCCAGCTATATAAAAAATGAGGGTTCAGTAAGTTTCATAACATCTGGAAAAACAGATAGCATCCACTCATGGATGCTTTTCTTCCCTACAAGGTGCTGTCAGCTAGAGCTGGCAGTCACCCCATGATCCAGACTGCTTGCCTCAAAGTGCTTTGTTAACATATACAATACTGTATCAAAAACATTGGTGATTTCATTTTTTGTGCACAACTCACTCTAATGATATTTTTGCACACATCTTCCAGAGGACAGCTACTTCCTCTTGTTCCCAAGAGGGACACTTCTCATTAAATGGGCAGCTTTTATATAGTTTATTCTCTTTTTCAGTGTCATTCCTAAGTCTTATTTATCATGTACTGTTTGAGTCCACTTTGAAGAAAGACTTGCTGAATTGTTGATTTCCCTGGGGCTTTTCACTACCCTGTCATTATAGGATTTGAAGACTTTGCCAGATGATGTATATCTTTACAATACCTTCTAAGTAAGGAAGCACTCTAATCTGAGTTTGAAGATAGAACTCTAAGAGCTTCTAATAATTCTGTGTACCCATTTTTAATAAGATTGGTGTTTACAGATCATACAATCCAAACCCAGTTTGAACAGATTCTTATATTGCAACTCTGAGCAATTCAGCCATTGGCAATTAAGTCTTTAGAATCTCAGACTGATCACCCTAAAATGAAGGACACCATCCAAAATGTTTAGGCAGGTTTCCTAGCATTGCTGATGCTGATATATATACTGATGGAGACAGTGGAGAGATGCAAGTTTGTTTGCTTTTGTGAATTTTCTCTTTTGTGGGCTATGAAATGATCTGTTGCCTTCATAAATACTCCCTCAGCTGCACAGGAACACACAGGCTGAAACCCAGAAAGTGATTGGCTAATAGCTTTCACCATGGATTTTTGTTCATAAATCTATTCAGTACATTACTTCTAACTCCTGGGTGTTTTCAAAGGAAGCCAAAGTGGTTGAGGGTTGCCATTTCAGAAATTTTAGAAGAAGATTCATATAAGGAATTCTATACAGATATTTCAAAACCTAGAGAGATAACCACACAAAAAAAAAAGTGTATGTTCCAGCCTAGTTAATTCTGGGAGACTGTGATTCTGTTCCATATGAAGTCCATCAACTTTTAACCTTTCTCTTCTATGAGAGAAAAGGAAGAAATGAACAAAAAAAAGAAGAGGGGCAAAGTATTGTTAGATAAAGAAATAATTTCTCTCCTCACAACAGTAATTACATAACAGTAGGAAGATGAAGCTCAATACATACAGCTTCCCTTCATGACTGGACAGGTCTTTAAGGAATATTTAATCAATGCAAGCGTGGATATAGATGTATAACTACACAAAACTATCATGCTAAAAAAAATCTATACAAAGCAACCGTAGCTCTAATTTAAAAAATACCCTGTCACTACTAGGGATATTTTCCTACTTGTGTGTTTTTCCTTTGCATCTGAATTATGCATGTGTTCTATATTTAATTTGCCCACTTAATAAGGAAAATGCTGATGTTAAGATCTTTTTGAATTTATATGCTGAAGTATCCCTAGGAAAATGCACTGCTTCAATTAAACTCTAATACTCTAATCTTCAACAAATCAGAATTTTCATAACAGCAGAATTTAAGCCCCTTTTTATCATAAAACACATCACAGGAATTTTGGATTTTCTCATTTGAACTGCTCATGGCAACAAGCAAATACATGTAGCCTACAGACTAATCATATAATATAAGCCAGCAGTGAGTCTTCCTTGCCTGCTTTAACCTAATTTAGATGGCATTGACAATTTAGGCCTACAAGGGTCTATATTTTCATCTATAGGTTAAGTATCAAAGTATCTTCTAAATCTGATAGTACAGGGAAAGGCTAAACTGTTAACAGATTTTGCCAGTTTCTCTGAATCCTTCCAAAATTTTCTGCCTCACTTTTTGGCAAATCTTATTTCTATATCCCTTAACATGATTTTTCTCAGCAGATCATGGAATTATTGGGAAACATATGTTTAATACTCCATTTTTGTGTGTGAACATGTAAATCTGATTTCAGAAAAAAATCTCTTGTTCGACCTATAGAGTTATCAGGTGTCTGCAGTTTTATGTTGAAGAAAAAGAAATATTTATTGCCTCTATTTGCAATATGATAAATTAAAATATTAAGCCTGTCCATTACAGAAAGAATGGTTCCATCTTTCTTTATAGACAGTATCAAAGTATCAAAACTACAATTTTTTTTCCAAGTATGTCCCAAAGTATTTGAACACACAGATTTTTTGGTTGGTTGGTTTTGTTTTAGTTCAGTAGAGTAGCTTTATTGTCTTTAAGAGTTTCTTTCCAAGTTCCTGAGTACATACATCTATGTGATTATCCTAATCCAGCCTATGAAGAATACAGTTCTGGTATCTAATTTCAATTATTTAACTTATCAACAGTGAATTCTACTTAGTTTAAAGTATCATTTCAGATGACTATGTTGAAAGGACTCTGGGTTTTTTTTGCCCTGTATGTCAAACACACCTGGCTTTTATTCTGTCCTCTGTTTAAAATTAATGAGATATGAGCTTGTACATCAAACCAACAATATATTAATGTTAACTCTTTTTTTAATAAATATTTTCAAATTATCCCTTCCATCCTGTTATTGGTTTACAATTAGCATGTTTAACTTCAAAGGGCTCCAAATGAAACTGTAAATGGATAATTAGAAATTAATATATTTTCTTAAAAACCTTTCTACAAAGAATTATTTTTAAAAACCTACTTCAGCTACTCTGCTGTTTATACAAAATTTTGTTGTATTCAGACTGATTTTGTAGTCTAGTGTAAAATGGGGTCTTATTGTCTAACCCAATCCAAGATTCAAATTAAACTAATTTATTTTGGACTTTCTTTTAAAGCCAGACATATAAAGGTCTAAGTAAAGACAAAATTTTGGGAATGGTTGTGCATATATTCATGTGTTTTCTCTGTAAGGTCACACATCATTTGTCTTCCTGGAATTAAACCCTACAGCTACAGCAGTCATAAAAAGTTTGTGAACTGGATTTTTAGGACTATATAATTGGTCATATTGATCACATTACCTGCAGTCTTATTTTTACAGACAAAAAATTAAATCAATATTATGATCCAAAATAGCAAAATAGATCTTAGCACCGCTTTTATGACACTTTCTAGAAGAAATGTTGCATTGACTATTGTAAGATCTTGTAAAGAACATGCAGCTTTATATTTCTTTATTTTTGGGTGGTTTTGAGGTTTTGGTTTTTTGTATGGTTTTTTTGGGATGGTTTGGTTGATTTGTTTGTTGGGTTGTTTTTTATTCCTTCCAGAAAAGCAAGCTTTCCTCAAAATCCAAGAAAGAATGACTACATAGTGACCTACAGAAAACAGCTTTCCTGGAACATCTAATCTCTATGTTGAGCAGGTTTTAGGCTATGGTATAGCTTGTATAGCTCAGTGCTTCCCTTTCTAGATGAGGAGAACAGATTGAAACCTGGAAAATGTATCAGGTGAGAAATGCCATTAAAAAAGGGTCTCAAAGCCTGTGGTACTCACACAAAACCATTTACTCACCACATTAAAACCATTAAAAACTTTCCAGGTTTTGGACTGATGTAGGCAGTTCAGGTTATATCCTCCAGTCCTCTTCTCACCAGTCTTGTAAAATGAGAAGTAGTCTGACCAGCTTTTTTTTTTGCTATTCAAAGTTGCTCAGCAAAATAATTATGCAACAGATGGAGTTACATTTGTCTTCAAGTCAAAGGAAAAGACACTCAGTTCAGCACTAGAAGAGGTGTTAGAGGACACCAAGAATTGAGAATGAAGCATTTATTTTATTTAATTTATTTATTTATTGCTCATGAGGTTTTCTATGAAGTATTCTAAAATAATCCCATGTTCATTTTTCAAATTCTTAAAAATCCATTAAATGAGTAAGAAATTATGTGAATTAGTAACTGAACAAATTCTATGAGATATGTAGATCTGAAAATGTAGGAAAACTGTACCTACTGCAAGGAAGGATTTTTGAAAAGCCAAAATATTTTCAAGACTAATAAATTAACAAAAGACCAAACCCCAAAATATTGATTTTGCGGCAGAAAGGATTTACGACAGGATTTTATCCAGATTTTAGTTTTCCCGTGTCAAAAATATGTCATGACCTCACTGGAGAGCAGAGGAAGAGGATCTCTTCTCCCTGAGGAGAAAGAAACAGCAGAGACAACATGCTATGAACCGGCCACAGCCCCGATTCCATGTCCCCTGAGCCTCTGATGAGAGGAGGTAAAGAATTCAATCCCTGTGAAGGAGGGAACAATGGGGGAAAGGTGCTTGAAGATTTACTTATTGTTTCTCATTACCCTACTCTGATTTGACTGATAATAAATTAAACTAATTTCCCTCAATCAACTCTGATTCACCCATGTCGGTAACTGGGGAGTGATCCCTACCTGCCCTTATCTCGCCCCATCAACATTTTGTTTTCCTTTCTTTCCCCTGCCCAGCAGCTTTGGCAGGCACAACCAGGGTCAATTTGATGCCACTTCTTTTTCTTCTGGGCCTTTATTCACGCCCCCTGCCCACCCCCTCTAATTAGTCCCATCTACAAAAGATTACATGAACTTATTTTCCTGAACAAAATCTGGTTTCTGAATTAACATTGTCTTTGAATTCCTACCGTGTATCTAGAGAAACTGCAGATACACTGACCAAGGCAGAGATACATACCAGAAGAGGAAATTCATTCCTGTTAAATCAACACCATTTTTTCAGAGAATGAAAAAAGTAATTTGGAAGCAGCAAAGTCTGGCCCATACAGATAAATCCGAAAAACTTCATATTTCTTTTCAAATTTGAAGCTATGAAGCATCTGTTTTGAGGTGAGCATGGATATCTGCTTTTGCTGGAGATATCAGCACAGGAACAGTTATCAGCTATCGTTGTCACTATCTGACACCCAGAAAGAGGAAAGACACTGCTTTAGTGGGCTTATTGGCATCTTCACATGCATTTAAGAAGGCTATGAGCAAACATGCTTTAGGGCAACCAGAAGCTTCCACTTGGACAAAGACAGATTAAGTGGTTTAGAGAAAATGTTGGAGAGGGTTAACCAATATCCTAAAGAAAGAGGTATATAAAGAGAGAGATTTTAATGAGCAAGTAAAAAAAGAAAACCTAAGCAAAGAAAAAAAGGTGCATACAAGACTTTTTGCCATTTATCTTTCTACTAACATATAATGTGTTTTGTCATGAAACAGTCTTTACTCAGAGTCTTTGCTCAGTCTTTACTATCCCTTTGCTAGTGCAGGAAAACGTGTACCCTTCTGAATATGGTTACTCCACAAAAGTCTTTGCTAATGGAAAAGAAAATTCTTTCCGTTTTTCCAGATGAGTTTGATAGTGACTTAATGATTTTAATTGACCTCTGGTGTTTCTTTTCATGTGCCAGCACTGCACCTCATTTGACCTCAGGCTTGCAGAAACTAATTAAATATGAGCACAGAGACAACTTAAAAATTCCAGAGCCAATACAGATAACAAAAGAAGACTTCCTCTACTCTTTTCTCCTGTTTTTTGAAGAAAGGAGTTCTATATTCTGAGCAAAAACCTCACACTGTCCTCGTTAATAAGATCATCTGGGATCAATTACTGCTAGGCATAATGATTCTTTATTCCAGATGTGAGAATGAGATAGCTGCCTATCTCTGTAGAAAATGAACACTGGCATTCACCTGAAAAATTTATGCTTGCATCATTTTCATACACACATATTTGGAGGGGCTACTGTCCACTAAGTTTCTCCTGAAGGGGACAATCAGTGAGGCAAATGAGCTTGTATAAAGAGTAGCACCCTCTAAAGAAAAGCCTTTTTGAATTTTTTTCTCTAAGTAGTAGACAACTGATTTCAAAGAAATATGCCTGTATGTACATGTTCTCTATTAAACACAAATTTCTGCCCAAAGAAGTGTGCATTTTCAAAAGCCAGTCTAAACCTGACTTGCTGGAGGAGATGGTTCTATCTTCTTCCCTGAGTACTCTGTGTTTTCGATCCTCCTCCAGCTCTTCCTCTCATGCAGCTATGCAGCCATCCAGACCAAAGATATGACATGCTGGAAACAAACAAACAGAAATACACCAAACCCATCAGATTCAGTTCACAGAGGATTTTGACTGTCACGCAAGCATCAGTCCCACAATATGCGGGAAAATTAAGATTTTTCAATAGCAGGAGGCTTAAGGTAATTTAAGTTAATCAAGAAATTAGGTACTAAGAGAAAAATGAGGTGATTTTCATCACCTGTTAACAGTGCAGGATTAACAAACAGGCATTCTTTAGTTTTATCCTACTGTACATTGTATGGCATTTTGCAAGATATTGGGCTTTTATGGATGTATTTTTTGATGTGTTGCAAACTGGTGATCAGTAAAAGGACAGGCTGAAGAAGCCACAAGGTCAATGTGTTACAAAACAAAATGTACACAGTTCCATCAACTTACATAAGAAGTCTCATCTATTGAGATATTTGTTGCATTTTTCTGTGCAATATTATTTCTGAACCAAATAACCTCATCCCAATGTACTGCATCATAAAAGACTGCCTGGTATGATGTGAAGAGCACCAACTGCTGCAGTGAATACATACCAATGCCTTCGAGACAATGTGTGTTCAGTCTCAAAATACTGAGCCAGAAAATAACAATACTGCAACAAAGAAGTCCCCTGGAACACAAAAAAAAAAAAAAAATCAAGCAACAACAACCAAGAAAAGAAGCTGCACAGAGATGCAGACAGTCTTTATAGCACCTACTTTCATTATCTCATCTTCTGCTTGCAGCTTCTAGATG
>WBNO01029855.1:10534-53104 GCA_013400575.1 Peucedramus taeniatus
TCCTTACAGAGTTCTACGTGTCTGTATGGCATGTCAACATTGTGTTGCATAGAAGAGGAAAAGCAAAATATCTATAAAAGATGAGCAAAGCTGTGTGAAACTGCATATATGCAGTACACAGGTAGAATTTTGCATTGTGGTCGTCTTAGTGGAGCAAGATATTTGGATTTGGTTACAAGATAATTAAAGCAGGTTTTATTTGACTTTCTTTTTTTTATTTCTTTTGCTATGGAAAGTGAATTATGGTTCTAAACCACAAATTCTCAACCCTTACATCTGACTGAGGGAGATTAATTTTATATTTCTATAGATTTATTAAATAATATATAAAATTAATGTCTAAAACCATATTTATTTGTATATATTAAAATATATATCGAGTGATCTCTCTGAAGTCTGAATCATTGCTGCTAGATAGGTATTTCTTCATAGGATGATATTTAAATTCATAGGAAAGGGAAATTGATTTTCAAGAGAAGTTAAGCATATTAAGTTGTTTCTTATTCAGGCAAAAGTAGAATGAATGTTTTGTCACTGATGGGGGTTTTTTTTGTCTGTTTTGGGTGGGTTTATTTTTAGTTTTGGGAAGGTGGTTTTTGGGTTGTTTGGTGTGTGGTGTTTGGTAGTATTTGGAAGCAAAACCCAAACACTTTAAACTGTACAAATCCTGCTGCTGAATACATAAGGATGGGAAATGAAATCCCCCCTTCCTTCTCCAACCCTTGATTTCAATTGCAGCAACAGTAAGCTGAAAGAAATTGGTCAGAATATTTGTTTTAATTTGCTATCCCCTTTAAAGTACATAATCTAGAAGAATTATGTTTAGTTTTGTAGTATTACAACTCTGCTTTCAAAAGTTTAGAAAACTAATTGCAAGACTGTGAACATTATGACAACTTTCTTTGAAGTGTGCTCTAAGAAAATTTTCTTTCTCATAGAATATTCTTGAGAGAACTAGAAACCTATGTGGAATACCCAGAACTAGTAGGACGGTGCTTTCTGGACCAGGTATGGGTGGCCTTTTGCTGGCACTTCATTCACAAAGTTCTTTAGGGCTGTAGCACATGAGAGTGATTCTCATGTAGCAATTACCATCACATCCCCTTTGTTTGTCCTGAGCATGCAATAGGCTGAGAATGTAGATGTTATTTGAGAGTTACAGATATTTCCCCCTGTGCAGCACAATTGATTTTGTTAGAAAAAACTACAATCTTGTTAAAAGAGAACTGCTTTGTTAAAGTGGCAGTCAGGAAAGCATGAAGAGGAGTCATGCACTGCATTGTTTCACATCACTATAAATGGTTGGTTTACTTGGTAAGATTTCCTTATTGGATTGTTGTTTTGTTCTTTTCTGTTTTCTTTAAAGAGTGCACCTCCACAGAGTAAGTCCAGAACATTTTGTTCCAAAAATAGAAACCTATGACAAAAACTGACTTTTTTAATCGGGGATGTACTAAACAATGAGTCTCACCTGTGGTATACTAAAGAATGTGTGTATGGAAATCAGGCTCCTGCTGTTGCTGCCTATTGATGTTCTAAAGCTCCTGGGAGGAGCCATCCCTCTCCCCTCTGTTTACTGCCTACATCCATGGAGATGCTGTTTCCTAAAACTGAGAGATGGAGGTGCTTCTATGCCTGTCGATTTCCTACCTGGTCTTTCCTTTCTATCTATGGTTACTATGACATTTTCAACAGTCTTTATTTCCTTTTGCTTTCAGCAAGTGCTGAAGTCATGCTATTTAATTTTTGAAGTAATAAGGAGGAGCAAACTGCTTGACTTACCTTAGTGTGATTCCCAGTGAAACACACATTTGTGAAAAGAAAATAAAGAAAAAGGACAAAGTCTTTAAAAAAAGCTACTGAGTGGGTCTCATGGCTGGGCACTCATAGAGATATTTTCATTATAGTAGAAATGTATTTGTAAATATAATATATGCTTCTTCATAAAGTGTTTAACATTCAACTGAAGCAAAAATTAACAGTTAAGGAATGTTTTATTTTGCAAATGAGTAGCCATTACAAAATCAGTGATTTTGCAATTCCTTGAGGCATCCTAAGCTAAAAACAATGATTCAATTTTTGGTGGTGGTGGTGGATTCTTTCCTAGCTTTATTGAAAATGAAAAAAAAAAAAGTTATGAACTTTGTCTATTAAAGTCACAAGAATTCATGAACTTTTTGCTTGTCTCCCCAATTCCAGATGGAAGACTTCCAGATTTATGAAAAATACTGTCAAAATAAACCTCGATCTGAAAGTTTGTGGAGGCAGTTTTCAGACTCTGTATTCTTCCAGGTATGTTTGCTTTAATCCCTAAAATAATGGTGGCTTTGGTTTTGTTGGGGTCTGGGTTTTTTGTTTGGTTTATTTTTATTGAATCTTCTCAAGAGCAAATAGTACAAATACTGATTAGTGTCCTGATGAACTCCAACACTGATTACAGGAATGTCAAAGGAAACTCGACCACAAGCTCAGTTTGGACTCATACTTGCTGAAACCTGTTCAAAGAATAACCAAATACCAATTATTGCTAAAGGTAAGTATTACTGAACTATAATGCTAAGCACATTTTGTGCATTTTTTTGAATGCTGCTCCTCTCATCCTAAAAGTTAGTGAACAGATGTGTAAATGGAAACACACAAATCCCTGTTCATCAGTTTTCAGCTCAGTTATTTTTTCTTTCACTCAAAAAAAGCAAACATTACACAGACATCTTGTGTAACAACTTCTGCCCTTAGATTGTGGCTGAAAAGAAGGTGAAAAGTTGATGAGGGGATCCTAGAAAGTCCAAGAAAACTTTGAAACAAAGATGATGGAGTATCTGAAGTACTGCAGTTATAGTCACCCCACCCATATTGCAGGAACTTGCCTTGCTGGACTCGAGAAAATGCACTTGAGAGAGAGCTTGTATGGTGTTTGTATGAAGGATGCTGTTGTGATTCACTTAAATATGCTATACTGAGACAGCAAAATAACAGCAATATACTATTATAAATTTATTTAAAGTATTATATAACATTTTGCCATGTTTGAAGTAAGAAATATTTCTCACAAAGACATGTTACAATTCTTGTATTTAACAGTAGCTTAAAAATTCACCTTAAACCAGATTTACTCTTGAGTTAAAACTGAGCTGTTAACAGCCTTTAAAGAATTAATTACGTTAGTCTTGTGTAAAAAGAGGAGAATTATAAAGATTTTTTTTTACTTAACTTATCTTTCTACAGTTCGTGAGTAAATTCTTATTTTCATACTGTGAAGTCAGAGGAGTTCTACATGAACTTGCTGCTGTGTTTATCTGTATCAAATTGGAAGATGCTGCTTAACCAATAATCCCTTTAGAGAAGGGATTCCTTTTTATATGTGTAGACAATACCCAATGCAGTAAGTTTAAATCTGTTACTAGCATGCCAGGTCTTGCCATAATTATAAGAGTAAATTAAATTTGACTTTGTTTTTAAATTTGTTCTGAAAAGTAACAAATAAAAAAAGCCTATCCTTTTGTTAGAGGATTGTTGGTTTGGTTTGGTTTTTGGCTTTTTTTTTGCAATTGTGATGAAAAAGATGTTTGCAACGTTAGTCACGTAAAGTTCTTACATGCAGCTTACAAAACCTCTAGATGAACAAAATATATTTGGCTAATGAGCAGGAGAAATGAGAAGTAAATCTTTAGCATCTATTGAGTTGCAGAAATTATTGAACTAACTAGATTATATGGTATAAAGCTTCACTTTGCTAACTTTAAATTCACAGAATTAGACTTCACAGAATGGTTTGGGTTGGCAGGGACCTTAAAGATCATCTCATTCCAACCTCCCTGCCTAAAATTCAGTGTTAAAATTTGAACATTCCTAGTTGCTACTGTTTCAAAAGCTAGGTAAATGTCCTGTCATTCCCTTGCACTCAGGAAATGCTGAAGTACAGTAAGAACTGTGAAGGTGCTGAAGATCTTCAGGAAGCCCTAACATCTATCCTGGGCATTCTTAAAGCAGTTAATGATTCTATGCACCAGATAGCCATTACAGGCTATGATGTGAGTAGCAGTATTTTTGCTTACTTTTAACTTTATTTTAATTTATTTTTTAGATATATGTACAGCATGCCCTATACTATGTACTAATAATGAGAAGCATGTTTTACAAAAAATGCCTTTAAACTTAATTGTGTAATGAAAATAATAGGAAAGGGATCTCTTTATACTCTTTTGAAGTTTTCCTGCTATGACTAATATTTTCCTCTGTCTACCTAAGTTGTTTTTTTTCTTTGATCTTTGTGTGAAACTACACCCAAAACTTTCAGTTCCCAAAAAAAATAACAAAACCAAAACAATACATAAGCAGATTTGGAGCAGAGTTTGGGGAGAAAAACTAAACAACCAAACATGTATTGTGCTTCGCTCTCTCTGTGCATAGTTCTCCGTGCTACTGGTACTCCTGACTGTAAAATCCTGCCTGAACAGTGTTGACCAGTGAAAATTATATGTAGAAATTCAACACTGACTTCACTGCATTTCCAAATCCAGCATAAACACTGAGATGAGAGATTATTGGGAACAACAGACTTCTAAAGACCTGTTCAGAGTCTGTGTTTTAACCTGATGTTATCTCTGTAGTTACAAATATCACTGGGTTTTTTTTTTTTTTGTTCCAGGGAAACCTGAATGAGTTGGGCAAGCTTTTAATGCAGGGATCCTTCAATGTCTGGACTGATCATAAAAAGGGTCACACAAAGGTGAAAGATTTGGCACGCTTCAAGCCAATGCAGCGACACCTCTTCCTCCATGAGAAAGCAGTGCTGTTCTGTAAAAAGCGAGAAGAAAATGGAGAGGGATATGAGAAAGCACCTTCTTATAGCTACAAACACTCCTTAAATGTAAGACACTGATCAGTCCTGATGGCCAAGCTACTAAGGGCTTAGCCTGCAGTAATGTTCTAGTTCTATCTGTGCAAACCTGTGTTGCAGCATTGTCCTGGGAACTTCACTCTTTCAGACAAACCTGACTGGTGCTGCAGGTCTGTGTTATTTTGTGTTGCTGTCTGTCCAGCTGAATGGCAGTTGCATTAATCACACAGAAAACATAGGGAAAGGTAGTGTAAAAATCATGAAGGGTTTGTTGGTCTGAGTTTTAAAAGGGACATTTTACAAGTCAGTCTCAATCTAATGTACCTAAACCTTTCTTCCCTCCAAGGTAGCCAGGCTGATACAAAGCACTAAACCTCTTGTCTCCAACACACAGATCACAAATTGTTAGCTATTATTTTCCTCGTGTAAGAAGCCAGATGGGCTTTTCCTTTTCAGAAATAAGGTACCAAAGAATATCAGTAGCTTCCCTCTTCTGTTTTTAACATAATTGCAATGCAGTAGCTCAGCTTATGTTCTCTTTGCTTCCAGATGGCTGCAGTTGGAATAACAGAAAATGTCAAAGGTGATGCAAAAAAATTTGAAATCTGGTATAATGCGAGGGAAGAAGTTTACATTGTACAGGTAAATAACATGGCCCTACATTCCAAAGGAAAAAAAAAAAAAAAAAAGAAAAGGGGAGCAGGAGTCTAACCCTGAGAAGATCTGGAGGTTTTTTCTCCTGTTATATAACTAATACAGTGTGATGAGGAAATGTAGAGGAAAAAAAAACCCTAAATCATATTTCAATGGAAAAGACTTCTAGGGGGGGAAAAATAATCACATCTTACCATGTCCATAGAGGACATTACTGTAGCTGTCACTGGAGTAGTGGATGGCTTGGGAGATGGGGTTTGGCTGCAGCACATGCACAGCCTCTGCCTCAGCCTGTTCAGTGGCTACAGCCAGTTTCTGTTCATGGAAGCACTGGAGGGGGAGCTTTGTCTGTCCCTCTTGAATGATTCCTCTGAGACTGTGCTTTGGCATGCAACTATTTGTGTAATAACTATTCTGTGCTTGATGGCTGATTGTATTTATTTTTGAGTAGGCACCAACCCCTGAAGTTAAAGCTACTTGGGTAAATGAAATAAGAAAGGTGCTAACAAGTCAACTGCAGGCCTGCAGAGGTAAAACACTTTGAAGATTCTCTTTTTATTTGTCCATTTTTAAAAATCTATTTTCTCTTTGATCTTCAGATCCTGCCCTGTAGATCTTCCCTGTGTAGGACACAAATAAATTTTAATAGTTCTTTTTCTTTCCTCCATTACAGAAGCTAGTCAGCACAGGACACTAGAACAAACACAGAGCTTACCTCTACCACTACCAGCATCATCTTGTGCAAGGTATGTTGTCACATCAGCCTGGCTATCTTGTGAATATACTAGTACATCTGATTTGCAGCTCTTCATTGCTCCTGCCCCTTAATGCTGGTCCTTGTGTGTTAAGGTTTTGGTTTAGTTCTCTTCCTACTATAAAGCCTGGAGTTTATACATCTCCAGAACTGTTAAACTGAGCAGCAGTGGAATGTGTTTTGCCAGTTGATAGAGAATGCCACAGAAATATAATTTTCTGCACCAGCCAAAATCCTGGTGGTATTATGTGTCTGTTTGTTGAGTAGCTGATTATATACATTATGGTTCAGATAAGAGAGTTTTATGGAACAACTTTTTTCTTCCTTCACTGTTCTTTTCCTTTACTTTTTCTTCCTTTTCCAATGTCATGTTACCTTCATTTTTGTCTTTTTCACAGCAGTATCTTTTCTCTGTCTCTTGTTCTTTACTCCAATTTACTTTTTTTTAAGTCTAAGTAATGTGTTCACTCCTCCAGTGTCCCAATTTCTGGGTGAAGTTTTTTCTTTTTTTCTATCCTTCACCATACCAACCTATATATTCTTCTGTTCCCATCTGTTGTTCTGCCCTTGCCTGACACCTCTCTTTAATCCTCTGCTGCTCAGTCTGGTTTTTCATATGTGTGTATATACCTATCCATAAGCCCATGTGCTCATATCCATATGGTGTTGCTCAAATATGTATTGTTAGCTCTCTGCCCTGCATCTTTTATACATCTACTTATTGCTCAGGGAGAATTTCCCAGATACATCATATTTGTGGAGTGGCTTTTTCTATCCCATTCCCAGAGGGAGTTGTGATGGGAATCCACTGCAAGGTCCCTCATTTTTTCCTGTATTAGGAGCTTCTGAGAGGCAGAGTTTATTCCTTTACCTTTCTTCTTTTATTCCTAGTACATTCAGGAGGAGCCTGTTAACTGCAAGTGAGTGGAAGTTGTCCTGTAACTCCCACTGCCGTGGCACTTTTGATTGCAATTAGTCAGGAGAGGTGTTTCATAAGTTCTCATGATCTTTAAATGCACAATCAATGACTTTTTCAGTCCTGGAAGCTACAGTCTGAAAAGGAACAAATAAATGGTTTTCAGCCTATATATCTGTATGTAAAAGCCTGTGATTGGATTGATTGTCTTCGTTCTCTTCTAATAAACAGTCCTTCACGAAACCACATCAGAAATACCAAAAAAACGGAGGAGAAAAAAGCTGATCTCACAAGTCTAGAAGGTTGTGGCACTACAGTAGCACCAAAGTACCCTGAGAAAGGCAAAGGTGAGTTTGCCCATACATGTTGTGGTCTTTAATTGCAAGGAGCATGCCTGCACTGCAGATGCACAGGCAGATCCACCAGCAGAGTAGCCACGGTAGTGCAGGGGAGGCAGCAGGACTCTGGAACGAGCAGGGCTTTGCTGTTTTCAGCCCTGGGGCAGCCCACCCACAAAGTGCTGCCCACACTGCACCAGTGTGCTGGTCCCATCTGCCCTTAGCTTGGGATTGATTTCTGCATTCCAGTGTGTGGTGTGGACAGGCCCAAAGCCATCTGGAATGGATGGTAGCCAGAGGCAGGTGGGAGCTATTTGTTGCAAGGCCAAAGCCTGCAGAAAGTTTTCTCTTAAAGCTGTCCAGCTTCTCAGGGTTCTCTTTCTCTGAAAAAATTTCTTGGCATTACTTGACATAAGAGGGTTTTTTTTTTTTGTTCTGATCTGTTTTTTCTCTTTATTTTTTTTCCCATCATGGAAATTATTTATTGAACCAGTGGCAGTACAAGCCCTTGCACAGCGAGAACAGCCGGACACTTGTGTTGTACCTGGACTGTCACTTGTCCCTTCTCATTCTAACACGCAGGTTCCCTGTCACAGCTGCAAATGACTTTTTGCCTTGATCTTTTCATGGCCTTCTCCCTTTTCTTTCTGTGTCTCTCTCTTCCTTTGTAGACAACACTAGCTCTACCTCAGAATGCTCTGTACTGTCAAAAAAGCGCTTTACGCTGCAGGGCTTTACTAACCTCAAAAATCAGAAAGGTAACTTTAAAAAAAGGCTAGACTGTTTTCTGTGTAAGGCTGTAATTGAAGCATCATCTTGTATGTGTGTGTAGTGTGATAGGTTTTCAGTGTACACACTAGCTTGTTCTTCCAAGGTCAAGCTAGGTTCCTTAGTCGATGCCTCTGACAGGGAGATTTCAAGGGAAGCCAGCTCCAGAGTGGGAGGGGGAGATGCAGCTAGGAAAAGTTGGGCTGTAGAGATGCAAGAGAAGGAGTGTGGTTTCCAGTGCCTCCAATCTCACTGTCAAGGCCAAGGACGGAGTTCATAGTGCCCCATTTCTGTAGAAAAACTAGAGGAAGGAAGTTGTGTTCTGACCAGACACCTGGCCTGCTCCTAGCTTCAGTGGATCTGCCCCAAATGCACTTGTACTTGGCAAAAAGGAATCAAGGTGATTCTGTGGAAGTTTTATAGCAGATTTTTTATTGGCATCCTTGCTAACAAAATTCTCAAAGCATAAATAACTACAGCAGAATGTCTGACAATGTTGTTTTGCTGGACAGAAAAATAAGTAAGAATAAGTAAGAATTTCCCTATTCTTCCAGAAATGGTCTTTGCCTCTTCTTTCCTAAAACATGCAAAAAGTGTTTTAGACTTTTCTT
Organism: Peucedramus taeniatus; assembly: GCA_013400575.1. Lineage (NCBI taxonomy): Eukaryota > Metazoa > Chordata > Aves > Passeriformes > Fringillidae > Peucedramus > Peucedramus taeniatus. The sequence continues at coordinate 19,416 of WBNO01029855.1, forward strand.
GCTTCCTCCTGCCAAGTAATCACAATGGTACAGTCACTTCTTGCTTTGAAGAGCTGTCTTTGAACAGTCTGAATTGCATTAAGATGATGGCACTTGTTAAACAGCATGGTATTTTTCCCCCGTAAGCATCTTTCCAGAATGCCTGTTTAAAACCCAATTACCTTTGAGTTCTTTCTGGAGAGACTCTAGGGTTGTTTATCTAATGCTATTGAGGTGAGCACTAATGTCCCATGCTTGCCTTGACAGAAACTCCATCTCCTTCTGCTAAAAGCCAGACATTGCCAATGATCCTTCTTACAGGACCAGGTATTGCTGTAGCACTAGACTTACATAAAAATGATTGCTTAATTGGGTACTGTTTGTCTGAAATTGAAGTTAATTATATTCAGTTGATGCCTAGTCAATTTAAGAAAGTTTACATATATTTTAATCTATTGTTGTAAAATAAATTTGTCAATTTATCTTCAAATATCTGCTTGTAAATAGTTAATTCCTTCTGCTGCCATGCACCAGTGACAGCTAAAATGATATTACAGAAATCCACTTATTTTCCAGTGTAAACTCAAAGGTATTTAGCATGCAATCCACCTATTCTCTTTTTTCCAGTTCTTCAATATCTCTCTTCTGTGTTTTTTACTTATTCATCCTCCTGCAGCTTCTCCTACCAGTCCTGACAAAAAAGCCAAACGGCATGAAGTAGTGAGTGACCCAACTCCTTTTGGTTTAAGAGGTACAGTGATGCCACATCTTGTACTCACAAGTGTCCACACATCCCTAATGTAATATGTTACATCAGAGTGCTGAGAATACCTGTGTGATGCTGTTGTGTGCAGCAGTATTGACATCAGCTATGTTTTTCCAAGTGGATCTATATATACTGGTTTTGATAGCACAACTGTTTGAAGTTTAATCTTGGTTTAAATAAGGTTACATATGGGTAACTAGTTTTTAGAAGACAGGGGAAAGAGATCTGTTGCTGAAGAATGAGCCAGAAGCCATGTGTTTAATGGAATTACAGGGCTGTCCAGCTACTCTGTGACCATGGTTTTCCAAGTGTTAAAATCCTTCTGTCACTGGGGCCCTAGTGGAGAGGATTTAACTCCTAAAATAGAAAAAAAGATTCCAAAACTCAGATCACTGTCATGAGGAATTTTCCCTTCTAGATCTACATTTATTGCTGCACACACAGCTCTGTTGCATCTTTCTTTAGGTGATAGCAGGCAACTTCTACCACCCTGTGAACCCCAGATGATTTAACTGAGCCCCTTGCAGCAATTTGCCTCCCATCCTCCCGACTCACAGCTAAGCAGAGAATAAGAAAGTACTTTAATAACCAGCAGGGCTGATGGTGAAAGTTTGAGTACAAATCCTTAGGGCTAATTAACTAGAGAAGTAGAGACTACAAGGAGAGCAGTCCCTCTCCTCCTGACTCTTTCCACCACTATCTCCTTTAGAAAATATTAGTCTAAAGGTGAAGCTGTTTCAATCCCTACCATCAGCCTCCCCTCCAGGTTTCTGAAGTCTTCGTCTTGTCTGTGGAAAGGGTGCAAGCTCAGCTGCTGTGCTGGGGAAACTGCAACACGACTCACCTTGCTGAGCAGCAGGCAATGTAATCCTGGGCTAGACACGTGCAGAAACACCACAAGGGTGGGTGTGAGAGTTACAAGGTTATTCTTCTGCAGGTAGCAGCCAAAACTCTGAGATTTCCAGGTACCATGGAAATCCTGCAGGCCCAAAAATGTCTGAAAGAAAAGTGTGGTTTTTTGGCCCTTTCCTCAGGTGCTGGAATTTTCCAAGGAAGAGAGTCCTTGATCATTGCTCATTTACAGTAAAATTATTGTGTCCTCAGAACAGGCTTATCTGATTTGGTGTTCTGTCCCAGAAGCATCTCACTTAATGAAACTGATAAACCAAGTAAATTAATTTAAAACATCTACTAACTCCTCCTTCTGTCTTGCACCTTCCAATCTCTTTTCTGGCACTTTATCTCTTCTCCTTCCCCAGCTCAAAGAGGGATAAGCAGGGAGCTGACCCAGGCATTTCAGGATGAAACTGTGCCAGGTGAGGGCCACAGTAGAGCTGATTCATTTCCTTTCACTGCTGTATTGCTCTGATTTATGCTGAAGTGAGCTCAAGGAATATGAGCTGATGTCAGAATTACATGTTGTAGGCTGATCATAGCTCTTTGAAGAAACCTGTTAGATTATTTTTGAAGAGAAGCAGTTAATGAATTCTTAGTTTTCCTGGCATCATTATATCTAAAATAATTTCTGAATAACCTTGTCATTTCTCAGCACTGCCTACCCTTTTCCTACCTTCCCTGCCTTTATAAGGAGCTCTGATGTAGTCCCACCCTGGAGAACACACACACACAAATTAAATGTACATGCATAATTTTGGTCCCATAGTTTGCTAATATGGATTCTACCATATTGACCACCTCCCTTCCCATCAGATGGGCTTTTATATAGACTTGTTAACTGTAGAGTGCCAGCTTGTATGAGGAGAAGTATCCTTGGTATGGCAGGATCAGGCCAGTCTGCTCTAAGCACATCAGCACAATATAAGAAAAGAAAGAGGCTGAGGATCAAGAGCTGTTACCCAAAATGTACCCAAGCTGTTACCCAGTGAGTCTGAGGTTACAGGCACTCAGAGTGATTTTACTTTCTTTTTCTTTTGTGCAACGCATTGCTACTGTTTCTAATGAGAGCTTGGAACAATTAGGAGAAACCAAGTTTTCTTTTGTTGCATTGTTCTTAACTTAGAAATAACAGAAATGGTTTCAGCTGTGTCCAACAAGCCAACTACAAGATGTAAGATTCCAAGGAAATTTTCATGGAATACAGCAGAAATTTATTATTCAGTTTCTTCACAGAAAGAAGTTCATTCTTAACCCTCGACAGGGCCAAATGGGTCAGTACTTCCAATCTTGTGCAGGTCACTCAGCAGCATAGGCAAGGTAAAAGTCCCACTCTGTTTGGTGTGCCCTGGGTGTGATTCCTTCTATGATTTCTTTGGCTTTATTCTGATGCTGCTCAGGTTTTTCCTAATGCACTGGCATGACCAGCTGTGTGTCAGATGTCTCAGGAGCAGTGCAAAGCAAAAATGCAGGTGCTTTCTCAATTCAACTAATAGTTACATAAAATGGGAGGTTTGTTCTTCCTTTCATTCTTTTCATTGAGTTTCACTGTTGTTACTATTTGGCTTGAAACAAAAGTTGCTTACAAATACTTGTCTTTTTTATTATGACTTTTTTTCATTGTAAGCTCAACACATTTATTAGCAGCTGCTGAACTCGGTGTAAAACATCTCACTAATAAAACCTAATGTACTTTTATTTGGAAGAGGATTTTGTGCACTCTGGATATGATTCAGCTCTATGAATAAATTAAATGCTTCACCCTGAGAGAGAAAAAGCAGTAAATGACAGGCAGGAGAGTGTTGTTGTGGTGTTTGGTGCAGTGACTTAACACCAAGATAGTTCAGAGCACTTAAGTATTCTTGTGTCAGCCTGAACACTCTTAAATATTGGGCAACCTTGTCAGGTAAAGTACAGAGTGCTTGTAACTTGTGTGGAATTTTTTGACAGTGCTTAACAGTATGAAGGAGGCAATGCTTATCTATCCCTTCTTCCAGCAAGCTGGTTAGGTCGCTTTGGGTGACTACTCTGTGTGTTCAACCTCTTCCCAAAAAGTGTATCTTCCTGTCTTCTGCTTCCTCCCAAGAAAAAAAATTATCTGTTCCTCGTTTATCTTTGTATAATATATATTTATTATAGAAATATTTTTATATATTTGCTTTTCAGTTGGAAATTTGCATTCTCTCCATTCATTTCCCTTTATATAACTCCAAAGGGCTAAATTCACTGCCAGTGCTTTTCCACAACTCCGCTTACTCAGACGGAAACAGGCCAACTTTCACCAGCAGTGAATTTCACCCAGTGACTGTAATAACCTCCCTGTGCCAGATTTTCTCCTTTTCATGTTGATCACTTATGAGCTTTTCAGTGGGGAGAACGTTTCTCCCAGTCAGTGGCTCACTGCTGCAAAGTTAACTGTTGGCTGTTCCTTCCCAAGGTTGGGCCAAACCATCCCATTCTCTTGATGCATCCGAAGAAAATGACGGCTGGTCTAGCGCCGAAGAACCGCTGAATTCATCGGATGCGGAGGAAGAAGGAGGAGGAGGGCCAGGCGAGATCAAGCTGGTAACCAGAAATGCTTTCCTATGGAGCTAAGCAAGTGATACCAGCACAGTGTCTGTGGTGGGATACAGGAATGTTTTGAAACTGCAGGAGGGAAAGTGTCTGCCTTGAAATGCTCAGCTGGGCAATATTCCCAGGGCAACGGAGAAGAACTCCTTCTCTTAAATCAGCCTGGTGTTTGTACCTTGGGGAAGTCTCTCTGTGCTTTTGCACACCTGCAGCCCCCTGAGTTGTGGCTGCATGTGCCATGATGCAGCAATCAAGTGATGACCAGTTCAGTGACCACATCAATATAGACTTCCATGCAGATGCCATAGCATGGATTTGCCAGGTTTTTTGTTTCTTTTGGTTTTATTTTCTGTAGCCATATGAATTAATTGTTGTAGTGGGAACATTTCACTGAATGTTTTTCAGGGTATGAAAATTAATGTATTGACTTTGCATGTAATCAGTCAGTAGAATTTTAATGCAACAGTATGTATATTTTCACCATCTTCAGCATGTAGATACATGGGAAAGAAGGGAAAAGTATTATAATTACGTAACAAAAGCTGCCAACATACTTTAAAGTACTCAACAGAAATAATTTGTTTTCTTTCTTCTGTGTGCATTTAGACTCCTGGTAAATATACAGTTGTGACTGATTATGACAAAGGAGTTTCTGAAGAATTTACAGTGAAAAGTGGAGATCTAGTTCAACTGATTCGTGAAGGGGAGGATGGACTTTGGTACGCAAATCTGTGTTTGGAAATTTTTATATGCAGAACTGTGTTTAGAAGGCAGATGTTTAGGGCAAAACCTTCAAAGGCATCAAATGAAGAAGTCTGATTTCTAATTTTTTTTTTTAGGTTTGTAAAGAACCTGAGCGCTGGTAGAGAAGGCTGGATTCCAGCAAACAATCTGCTGATGCTCATAGGCAACTCAAAATCAGCTCAATCTTTAAGCAGCTCTGGTAGGCTATGTATTTTAAGTGAGATGATTGTCTCTTTGAAGATTCCTATTATCAAAAAAGGAATGAAAAACAACCAGTATATAATATTTTCTGGTGTGTTTTTTTTCTCCCTTTCTTTTCCCAGAATCAGGCACTGCTTCCAGCAATTTGAGCACATCATCAAGTTGCAGTGATAGCTGCAATGTCAGTAGCACCAGCTTCTCTGACATTAAGGGCTAATATGAGATGTTCATCCCACCTCCCTGGAAGGTAAATGTGGAGATTGTCATTTGCTGCAGATTTCTGGACATTGGACTTCATTGGAGAACCACCAGTACTGTTTTGCCAGCTCTGAGTATTTTTAGTGGTGACTTCTACAGGTTCTCCCAGAAGATCCCAATGAAAAGTGCATGGAATGTGAAGTTGTAAATAAAAGTTAAATGATTTGAAATAGGATTTTGTAGAGGTTTCTGCTCTGAAGAGCTGTTAGCATAAAGCGCATTTTCTCCTTGACACACCATCAGGTTTCTGCAGAACTGTATCTTTTTGTAACAGCCAGAATCTGAATGTGAGCAAACAAAATGTGTTCAATGCTAAACGCTCATTGTAAACAAATAACATAGCAACCACTGTACAGGATAGGTATGAGGAAAATAAATCCAAGTTTACAATTTCTTCTCCCCAAGAAACCCTTTCTCTAAGGACATACCTCGGTCAATGCAGTGAATGGGACGTATGGCAACGAGGAAGGAGGTTTGGTCCCCCCTTTCCTCTTGGGTTTTCAGGATATTCTTCTGCTCCCTAGAGGCTGGGATGCAGATGTGACCAATTCACTGGCCACAACAACATTAAGACAAACCATTACTTTATCCCTTCCAACATTTTAGTGATGTGCAATGGAATAGCCCTTTTTTTTTTGTTTGGCCTCACAACCAAATTCTTTACCGAGATCACTGTTTACATAGCCTTGGCAATTTAGTGGTATCTTTTTCTTTATGCAGATGCACTATGAAACACAAATGTTCTTATTCACTAAATGATTTTTTAATAAACAGTAATTGTATGGTTACTTTCAGCTCCCACAACATGCAGTTACAGGCAGAGGAAACTTGTAACTGCACTATGGGTCAAGAGCCTTCCTTCAAACAAACCTATGAGGGCTGGAAATCCAAGATATTTTTATGTTATTTTTAGTCTACAGTCTTTGTTCCAGATTATTTGAAAGAGAAAAAAACCCCAAGGACATTATTTTTCTATAAAAGGGGAGCACTGGAAAAAAAAATTAAAGAGAAGAGTCAGATTTATGCTACAGATAAGTATTTTAAATTTTTTTAAGGAAGGGTGATGCTAAATTTGCCATTTTTCAGGGTATGATGCAAACCAATGTTGTAAATTTTCACTTTGTCAGACATTCTTTGCACACCATCCTTACAAACAGTACAAAACTAAGTGCATATACAGAATATTGTATTAATTCCTGTGCATCTCAAATATTTTTGCTTATATGAAAACAGGTTTTTAAATGATTCATGCACCATATTATTTAAAAATAATGGGGACACGAAGAGCATAACTTTTCAGAAGCACACTAAGCACAGCAGATTATGTCAATGGGAACTGCTGTTAATCATCAGACTCACTGATGGCTGAGCCCTGAATTCTGTCTTTATGCCAGAATTTTATGTTTTAGAGGCTGCAGATTAGAAAAGGTAAATGACAAACACTCCTAAGAATGATGCAGAAGCAACCCTACCCCAGTCGCAATCAAAATGCAGCTGACCATGGTCAGCACAAATTGAAGCATGTATATACACACACATAAATGTATGCACATATACATGTGCATGTACGTGCTTGTGTGTATATATCTGCGTGTGTAGATATGTATATGTGTGTAGATATGATGTATCAATGTAAAAGATGTATTTATAGTCTTCATGCTGCTGAATGTGTCACTTTACAATTCATAAATACTTAGTTTTCTTGCAGTACTGCAATATAAATGCTGATCAGGGTTTTATTTCAGGCATCTTTTTCAACCCAGAAATCCTCTGATCTTTTTTTATTATTTCATATAATACTGTGCTGACCAGGAATATTTAGTCTGATATTTAACAATGGAATAGCAACATGTGATTCAGCTTATCTTCATCTATGTAAGTTATTTTGTAAAATATCTGTAACATAATTTACTTATATATTGCTGTCATGGCTTGGATGAGACTGTTGTTTCATTTCTCACTGCAGCCTCATTTGTGTTATTTCAATGGTTTTTCCACATCATTGCACTTTAATACAACCCATTTCACCATTTCCTTTTTTACTGCTGTTGTGAATTAGAAGTTCAAAGTCAGAGGTCTCTACTGTAATTAATTTGAATAAATTTCAGCACTTCTTGCTGAATGCCTTTATATAGCAATGCTCTGGGGTTTATTTTGTCTCACAGTCTTGAAAGGTTTTTATGGGTATCATATTAAAACAGAGAGATGTTCTAGGATTTGGAACCAGGTCTGTGTATTCAAATCCTCAGCCTGCTCATTCTGCCATCATCTCAGAAAAACACCATTTCACCCTTGTGGTCATGTCTCACTTAGAATCGTGTGCCTGGCACTAGGGAATTAAAGCCTGTCTGCAGGCTGAGGACAAAAAGTGAAAATCACTGCCAGGTAATTGGGTTGATTCCCCTTTTCCCACACACCCTTTTCTGAAAGAAAGCACATCACTGTTGGGTTTTCCCAAGGACAGCCACGTATCCATGGATCCTCTGGTATCAGCAGAGCAAGGTGGAGGTCTGCATCTGGCCACAGCTGGGTGAGAAACAAGACACCACATTCACCCTTGCTGCATCTGAAGAGGAACATGCTTGTACATTCAGTGACTGATGACTTTAAGCACCATCATGCCATGAATGAATTTCATACTGACTGGAGTGATTTGGGCTGAGCTGTTGGCCATGTGCATTACACAATCCAGTTATGGTGTTACTGAGACTTGATTGCTTTTTGTTTAGTCTTGATGTTGTAATCATAACAGCTCCCTCTGGAACAGGTAGTCCTACTTTTCTGAGCAAAAGGAGGTCCAGCTGTTTTGAGTAGATCCAGATCACAGTTGTTAGAGCAAAAGAATGAAAGAATTCCAGCCCAAATGTACCTTAGTAAAGAGTAAAAGTAAAGGATTTTCTATATAAAAACATAATAATAATGATTGTTTTCTAGATCACTGTCTCAAAGCTGGGGCACAAACAGTTTAATAGATACAGAAGGAACATAAAACATTTTCTCCATCCTGCACAGATGTTGTCATTAAACAAAACCAAGGAAGTTGTACCATAACTCGTTTACATCACCTAACTCAAAATGACAGGAACTCCCATTCCCCTTCTCAGTGATATGTTAGATGTTACTATGCACTCCTCTGTGAAGGTTGGAGTGATCACACAAGTCCCCAGAATTAGCAGCCTCCCTAGATGGATGTGGCAAGAACCAGCTCTGCCTGGTATAATGAAGCAACCCAAATTCAGAGGAATTCAGGTAAAAGTAATCAAATCAAAGGATGCAGAAATAGAAGAGATAAATTCTGTTGTTCACTAAGACTTTGTGTAAATTTGTGTTTAGAGACTGTATTACCAAAATATGGCATTTAGCTACTGAAGTGCCTTCTCTGGTCATTCATTTGAAAGAAGGTGAATTTTTATTTATTCCCCATCCATTGACAGGACAGCGAGGTCTCCAGCTACATTTAAAAGACTATGGATTTGCTAGTGGTGCTGTTGTAGCTGTGATGGCCTCAGTCAAGGTTTTTAGCAGAGTTTGTATCTCTCATTACCAACTGAGATATGTGGGATTAAACAGACAAACTTTGGAGCACACTGCCTTCATTATCTTTTTCTTCCTTTATTTTCTCTGTATTTTCAGATATCCTTCTCAAGAAGTGAAAGAACAGAAAAAAATAATCCACATCAAAATAAAAAAATACAATGTTAAGCTAGTATTCATAGCTTGTCACAAAAAAAAAAATTGTCTTCCCATCTTCTCTTTCCTCTTTATGAGAATAATTGGGGTACAGAACTCTATTAGGCAGGTAGTTTTCTCCCAGAATGTAGTTCTGTTTTGAGGTCTAAATCTCAAATAATTTGCTTCAAAGTTTAGCAGCATCATACTCATATATTTATAGGTTAGTAGAACAGAAATTATTAACTTTCTCAAAGTCTTTGCTTTTTACGCAGTCTGATAAATGACTGATGGCAAGTTGATGTTGTAAATTCAAGAAGCAGATTAATACTAAAGTTTTCTTACCTAGACACAGTTTTGTCAGCTTACTCAAACGATCTCTGATAGCCTCTTCAAAATGGAATTAATATTGATTTGTTTTTTAAAATTGTTTCCTGATGAGAAAACTCATGTTGAAATGACCAGTGACTTGTTGGATCAGATCAAACTGCCCAGTTCCCAATAGCTTCCATGCATATCTTCTCTTCAACCCAAAACATGAAACTAAAACCAACAAAATTGTAAGAGTACTTCTTTTAAAAATGTCAGCAGAAAACAAAGCAAATATAAAGAAGGACATGTTCTGAGACATCATCATGTCTTCAGGCTTATGTTTCTGCTTTCATAAAGCATTTCACTACAAAATTTTATTTTGTAGTGTTAACATTTTTCATATTTAATTTTTTAACTTTCTTACTTGTTTAAATAAAAAACTTTGGCGCATCAAAAACTATCCTAAATCATATTTTCTAAAGAGCTGTTCCCAGACTGATTCTAGTAGCACCCATGAGCAGCATTAATATAATAATATAGTAATATACAATAATATATTAATATATATTAATGCACCCATGTTTGCATTAATATATAGTAATTTTTAATTGAAGCAGTTCATTTTTGTTGGAATTGCTCAGAAACATAAGCCAAAGCTGAAGGCAGCACTGGCAAGGAGATTTATAGAGCAAAACTACAGGGGAGATCTCATGAACTAGAGCAAGACTGCACAGGAAGGAAAACAAAGTAACACATAGGGATCTTCTGGGGAAGAAAAGCAAACTGCTCCTCTAGCAGGTGACATGGTTTAACCCCAGACAGGACACGACCATGCAGCTGCTCACTCCCTCCCACCCAGTGGGCTGAGGAGGAGAATCAGGAACAGAAAACTAAAACATATGGGTTGAGATAAGAACACTTTAATAATTGGAACAAAGTAAAATATAATAGTACTAATGATAATAAACTAATGATACTACCAGTAGTAGGAGAGAGAAAGAAAAAAAAAAAAACCAAGAAGGGACAAGTAATGACTATGCAATTGCTCAGCACCTGATGACCAGTGCCCAGCCCAGACCTGAGCAGCAATCATCCCCTTCCAGCTTATATACTGAGCATGACTTCTAAGAAAGGAATATCCCTTTGGCCAGCTTGAGTCATCTCTTGTGGCCATACTCCCTCATGGCTTCTGGTGCAGCTCCTCACTAGCAGAGAATGAAACTCTAAGTCACTCACTTAGGGTAAGCACTACTGAGCAACAGCCAAAACATCAATGTGTTACCATTATTCTCATACTGAATCCAGCATTGCACTGAAGAAAATTTTCTCTGTCCCAGCTGAAACCAGTATCCAACCCCTTATTCCATCCCACTTGTGTCATGCTGGGTCCCACACTTCCAAATACCCCATCACCTTTTCCATCTTTTGCTGGATACACAGATACCACTAAGTCTATAGGCCATCCTTATAAAAGTCCACTGAATTCATTCAGTCCATGACCCCAGTCCTCATATTTCACAGTAATTTTCCAAGGCAGGAAAGATGGCACGTGGTGTTGGATTGTTGCACATTGAAACCAGTTCTGATTCCATCATCACTGTGCCACCATCAGTGAATGTGTGATCATGATGTGAAGAGGGGACCCTTCCTTTGAACATCCAATGCAGCACAGTAACCAGGGTGCCAGGAGGAGCTGTGCTTCTGTACCAATCACTTCCAAATCTGCTTCAACACCTTCATAAGCTGCCAGTAGCCCTTCATCAGTTACAGTGTAGTGGGCTTTCAATCCTCTGGAGTCAGTGTGACTCCATAAGTGTATCTGTGCCTCCCCAAGTGACCCTCGGAGCACCCGGCTGGCTGTGGCACAGCTACAGCGGGGACACTCTCCCGATCTCCCGGGGATTCAGGAGGGGGCTCAGGCTCTCGCCTTGGCTGGTGAGGCAAAGGCACGACAGCGGAAGAAGGAGTGGACTGCAGGTGGAGGTGTCAGTGCAGGTTTATTAGGGCAGTGACCTGGAGCCCACCATGACCTTGCTCCGAAGACGAANGGAGTGGACTGCAGGTGGAGGTGTCAGTGCAGGTTTATTCAGAGCAATGACCCAGAGCACACCATGACCTTGCTCCGAAGACGAAGCCCCTGATCATAAAACACCTTATAAAGGGAGGAGGGAACAAAGATGGGGAGCCAATGGGGAAACATGGGGGTATGGACATTGGGAAGATGGATTTCTGCAGAGACCAATGGGGGTAACCTGCAGGTGGAACCCCGGTTCCGGATCCAGTCACTCGATGCCCTTGACAGAAGTTTCTAGGGGAAGGGATGGGCTGGTGAGTGACGGACAGGACACCAGGGAGGGGCTGAGGGAGGAAGCAGGGGATTGACATGAAGGAGGAGGGAGGAGGCAGCATGGGCAGAACCACTGAAATAGGGGAGAACTGGGATAAACCAAGGTACAGAACAATTATAAAAAGGCATATAAAACAACACAACACATAAGGATCAGTCTTGAATCTCCCCTGGTACTTTCTGCCAGAGGCTCCAGGTAGGACTGTCTCCCCTGTCTGTGGTGTACAGCCCATTCATTACATCTTGCCCTGTTCAGACTGGCTCAAGGGCTACAGCATGAATATCTCTTGCTTGACTTATCCAGAGGCTTGTTGCTCAGGGTCCCAGTTAAAATCATTGTTCCTGGACACTTGAGAGGGCTGACAGTCAGACTGCAGTTTGGAATGTGCATTCTCCAGAAACCTGCAGCACCTAAGAAAGCTTCTATTTCTTTCTTGTTAGTTGGTGGAGACATTGCTCTTCTTTTATGATCACATTCATTGGGATGTGGCAACACCCTTCTCACCACTGTATTCCCTAAAGCTGCATCTCCTGTGCAGGTCCCTTGACTTTTATTTTGTTTTATGGCAAAACAGTCGTTCAGAATGAATCAGACTCTTTTCTTCCCTTTCTCAAAAACTGCTGCTGTATCGCCCCACACAATGATATCATCAGCGTACTGCAGGTGTTCCAGAGCTTCAGCCTGTTCCACTGCCTCTGGATCTGTCCATGCTGATGGTGGGGCTGTGCTTCCACCCCCGGGGCAGTCAATTTCAGGGGTGCTGGACATCCCTCCAAGAGCAATCAACTGGAGTGTGGGTAGCCCCAATGCTCCTTCACAGAATTTGAGTAGCTTCAGAGCCTGTTGCTGGAATTTGAATCCGTTTCCTCCTTCGAGCAGCAGTGCCTGTCATGGGGATCGGGGCTAGGTGTAATTATTGATAGTTCCCAGTAGATGGCTCACGAAATACGAAGGGGACAGCGATGCTGGGAACACGCCGGGTTAGTTTCGCAGGCAGCGGCTCTTATCAGATCAAAAGCCGATACGAGGAAGTACAACAGAACCCAGGCCCCGAAGGCGACAGACACCAAAACAGAAACAACTGCTGCCAGTAAAGTATTGCATAACACAGCGCTGAGAGCAAGCACAACCACTCTGGTGACAAATAAATCAGCATTGTGACCAGTGACTATTAAACCAATGCAATGAAGGCTTATAACAAACTTGTTTTAATACTCTCTGGTCAGATCAGTCATCATCTCAACTTTCCAGGCCCTACGTTAAGCACCAAGGAGACTGCCATGGTTTAATCCCAGACACCAACTACCAGGCAGCTGCTCAATGCCAACCTCCCCATGAGATGAGGAGGAGAATCAGGAGAAATGGGTTGAAATAAGAACAGCATAATAATTGAAGCAAAATAACAATAATACTAATGTAATAATATTAGTAGTATAAAAAGCAGAGACATAGAGAGAGAAAGAAAAAACTCAAGAGAAACAAGTGATGTACAATAAAATTGCTCACCAACCACTGACCAATGCCCATCCTACTTCCAAGCAGTGATCATCCCCTCCCAGCCAACTCCCCTCAGTTTATATACTACATATAAGTATATAAGCATGACATTCTATTGTACAGAATATCCCTTTGGCCAGTTTGGATCACCTGTCCTGGCCATGCTCTCTCATTGCTTTTTGTGCAGCTCAACACTGGCAGAGGATGAGACACTAAAAAGATCCTGACAGGAGAAGCACTGCTCAGTAACAGCTGAAATATCAGTGTGTTATCATTATCCTCACACTGAATTCCAAGCACAGCACTGTATGAGCTATTGAGAAGAAAATTACTTCCATGCTAGCTGAAACCAGGACAGTTAGGGTCTAAGACTGCAAGGAGGGGGTAACTCCTTTAAAAACACAGCTCTTTAAGCAATGAACAGGCCCAGCTGAAGTTAGTAGGAAACACCTGTGTGATGAGATATGTCAGTACAAAGTTCTTAAACAAAGAGTTGGAATGTAATCCTGAAGTGCTGAACGCTCAGTGACCCTTCTCAGGTTCATCCCAATGGAGCCTAATTGCATCAGTTTCCTTGGAAGAAGGATGGTCCCCATATGGACTGATCCTTATTCCCAGCACTTGGGCTTCTTTAGAGTCTTCCAGGACTCTAAAAATAACTGTTTGGCTGTATTCCTAAGAAATAAAAGCAAAACCTTTCAGGTTTAAGGGATGCCAGCAGAGGAAGGAAAGCAAAAGGAAAATACTACATCAGTCTCCTAAGGATCTACAGAATCTGCACATTACAAACAAGGTGGAGGTTGCAGAGGTGCTGTGATGCCACTGTGGAGTGGCAGCCACCCCACTGTCCCTGGCAGGGAGATGCCCACCCTGTGTAAGGAAATAAAGGGAGTGGGGGGCATAGGTGCAGACTCAGCCTGGCCTCAGGCAGAGAAGGCAGAACTTCATTCTCTGATCTGCATGACTCACACAGATAGGTGGGGCTAAATAATTCCCAAGAAGATGAGATAAAAAGAAATTTTCGAGCTTAGTTTTGGTCTTGATAATCTGAACATGCATTTGTTACTTTCAACTCCCTGCCACAGGCAAGTGAACAAGGAGTAAGGGCTGTGTTGGCAGACTGAGAGGTATGGAGAGGGTTCCCAAAAAGCAGCAGAGGGCTGCTGTAGCTTCTTTTGCATTCCAGTAACTGGCTTCCTTCCTCTGCCTGGCACAGGACATGCCATCTGTTCTCAGCCATCCCAGGAACTGGGCTGCTGGGAATTAGCCAGGCTGTGATCCAAAGAAGTGCCTGGATACCGCCTCTTGGGAAAGTGATTTCAAAGCAGAATATCCAGCTGTGTGTACTGCCCCTAAACAACAGAACTGCATGGAAACAACAGCCAGGAGCCTGACTTTCCTAAGCAATCACAACTTCTGCAAGGAGTTATGCTGAGCATTGGCACAGAGTAAAAATCCAACTGTTGATTTCCTTTGCTGTAGCATTCACATGCAGGGCTGACCCTCCTTCCTTTCCATGCAGGAAGGGGAGAACAGCCTGGAAAATACTCCAGCCTCAAGCTAATGCTTCACTTCTCATAGACAAACATGCTCTTTACCTTGCTGCTATCTTAAGTAAATATTTCCCCAAGAATGTTGTCAGCTCTCCAGTCTGATGCCATTAATTGATTTCCATTAAATCAAGGGACTGCTTATGTTCCAGATAAAACACTGTCTGCAGAGTGGCCCCTCAAGCCCCAGTAGATCCTAGTCAAGTACAGCATGGATCAGCTCAGTGCCACTTCCAGCTGGTACAACCTCTGCAGGCCACATGGGTCTGGCAGCAAAGATGGAGAGAACCAGTGTAGAGTGTCTCTTGCTGGTTAATTAGTGTCTCCAAGTAAATTCAGGCAGAACTGCAGAGTTTCAACTGTTGATAGAAAAATGGGAATAGATGCCAGTGGTAAAATCATACTCCAAAGCACTGAAAGGCAATATCTTGACTGCTGATGCAAGATAATATCACACCACTGCTTTCTGCATGGGGCACTATGTGGACAAATTAATGCCTGTCCTATGGATTCAGGGTCCCACCATTCATGTTTCTCATGGAAAAGGTGTGTTAAATGGAAAATGCAGGCCTGGGGTAGCAGCCTGTGTAACCAGCATAGCTTTTGCATAGGTCAGGAGAGCACAGTTCAAAACCAAGCTCCCTGTTTCTGTGAAAAGGGCATATTGCTGGATTTGCATGTGCTCTTCAGCTCAGCTCACCAGGCTGTCATGGATCTTTTGCTGTTTCCATGACTTGCTGGCCCCTCCTCTGGCTCCAAGCATTTGAAGCTGAGCCCTTTGGCCAAACAGTCCTTGCTGAAATGTCAATACACTACCAGAACACTGGCTCACAGGGTTCATCATGATTTCCAGGCAGTATGTGGCTTTGTTTCTCTGCTTTCTGCTAGTGATCCCTCTTTCTCTGGATGCAGGTATGTTGTAGGATATAGCTGTAATGATGTTAACTGGCAATGGACCTCTTTCCCCTTTCCTGTTATTGAGGTAATTTCCACTGCAAGTTTTGAGCACTGTTGCGTGTTTGTCCTGTCTCCTGCTGTGTCTGTGCGTTATTCTAAAGCTCTAATTTACTCTCAGTGATGGCTCCATGCACTTGTTCTGCCAACTAAGGAAAAGCACCTCTAGACTGCTAAATTAATTTGTTATCTTGGTGCACAGACAGCAGGCAAACCACCAGCTGTCTACATGAAGAAAGGAACTGGAATTTACTGTTATTTCATGCAGAACTGGGACATTTTTCAAAGCAAAGCATCAATAGCCTGTCATTCAGAGTAATTAAAGTGGGTTGGATCCACCCTGTTTCAGTGGAAGGCAGAGAAGAGGTAGCTCTTCAGTTGCTCAGTGTATTTCCAAAAAACAGCTCCCATATTAATAAAGCAGATCCAGTGCTCTCAGATTGCCCATTAGCCATTGACTAGGTCTTGTCTGTTGCAGTGAGGAAAGGTGGAAAAATAGGTAGCAAAGTCAGAAGTGATCCAATACATAAAAGTGGATAATGCCAAAATGAGTGATGGACGGCCCAAGCCATGTGCTCATCCCCAGCCATGTGCTCAGGAATGCTCCTCTGTCAGAGGAGTGCCCATGCACTGAAACATGTGCCACATTTCTGCAGCATAAGGTTAATTAAAAGCCTTTAAGGAAAGCCATATCAAATGCATACAGCCTGACTGAAATCAAGGCAGAAAGACCCAGCTGACATTCCTATAATGACCAAATGCTTATGAAGCACCCAGGGATAAATTCAGTGCACAATACTTTATTCTTCTAAGTAACTTTGAAATTCAGGGGGAAATTACCACTATTCTGCATGTAATTCAGCAAATATCCTGAATTAGAGACAGTTGCTTATGGAGACACCTCACATCACTTCAGACTGGAATAAACCTTCTCAGCATTTATGATTGGTTGTATATTGGAGATGACACATGAGTCTCTTTTTCAGCATCCCTCAAGGTCTTTTCAGCAGGTAGAAGATAACTCCCACTCTTTTGGAGAGAATGTCCTGGGGAAAGGCAGGAGATATGCATCATCCTCAATCCCCAAATCTACCCACAAGCAGAAGTGAAACAGTTAAAGTGCTGAACTATAAGCTGTCATGAAGCCCCAGAAACTCCCCTACAGATGTAAAGGAGAAAAAAATCAAGAATTTTTCTGTGTAGTACATGGAGAAAGATTAAACACCAGCACTTGGACTTCTTGTTCCTTGTCCTGAATTATACTGGGAGAGCACGGTTGTGTGATGTGCTGATACCCTGAGGCTGGGGAGCAGGTCAGCATGGTGACTGTGACATTAGTGTTTGCAGTGCACACTTCTGCCAGTTGCAAGCTGATGCAGTTCTAGGAAATGAGCTCTGCTGATGCCTGCTATCAAACCTATGTACCCAATATCTTTCCAAAGCATGGTAGAGACACACAAGAAGACCCCTTCCTGGCTGTAGTCTGTGGTGATGGCAGGAGCTAGGAGCCATTCACAGGCTCCTCGAGGAAATGCAGTCAGCATTGTCCAGCCTTCCTATGTACCTTAACATAACCTTTTCCATGGAAGAAAATTAAAGATCATATATTAAAGCAGTGGTTCATAAATTGTGGTCTACTAATGGTGGGATAAATCCCTTCTTCAGGTCCAACAAGTGGAGGGGTGTGAAATAACATGTGACTGTGGGTGAAGGCATGACTGTGGTCCACCTGTCACTGTGACTGACTCTATCGAGTACAGGAAAATCAGTTTTTAGCATGTACACCAGTGCTAGATAAAGTGACATGGGCTGTCCAGTGCCATGTACACCAGTGCTTGATAAAGTGACACAGGCTCTCCAGCTGCTACAGCTGTAAGAAACTGCTGCACATGCTAAGATGCACATGACATGCAACAGGACCTTAAAAGTCACTGACATGCATACAACACACACACACACACACACACACACACACACACACCCCTCCCACTGTTGTAACACACCATCTTCTCCTAAGATCCAGGACCTCTAAAATTCCTGTGTTGTCACTTTGCCTTGAGACAGACCAGAGAAAGAAGACTCTTTCACATCTGCCCATTTATTTTCTAAAGTATCTCAGAAAAAGCTTGGGAAGTAGAAAAGCTTTCAGGGGAAATTGTCTGGCATCCTAGCTGTCTGGCAAGCACAGCTGTAGACAAACAGAATGTGCTGCTGTTTTTCAGTCTTTCTAAAGCAGGAAGAGGCAAGCAACGTTTTGCAAAGACAAAGACGAGCCAACAGCTTCTTTGAAGAGATAAAACTGGGGTCACTAGAGCGAGAGTGCATAGAAGAAAGGTGTTCCTATGAGGAAGCAAGAGAGATTTACGGTGATATTGAAAGGACAGTAAGTAACACAGAGCTGGGTGAGCACTCATTGTCATAAAGGACTCTCCCTACTCAAGGGTGTGCTTTGACACTTTAAACCACCAGAGTTAAAAAGGCACTTTGTGTCCTGCCGTTTGCATTTTTGTTTTCTATTTACAGGGCTACACAGCAGCAGTGAGTTGCAGGAGAGCATACTGCATGGGCAGTCCCAAGCAGTAACCATGTAGGGGATGGTGGGAAAATGGATGCTCTCTAAGACAAATCCCCAGTAATGCCTGCCCTGACAATACTTTCAATTATTGTATTGTGCAACAATTTTTTCAGTCAATCCAACCTCAGCTATACAGAGCTTATTTATGTTTGACCCATTTATGTATTTTAAACAGGGCCCTTCTCTATTAATATATGAAAATAATGTACAATTTAGAAAATAGAATATTTTATGGATATTAACTGTCACAAACTATAAAGGCAGAAGTGGCATCACTCTGACTCTCTGTAAACCATGCTGTGCAACAAGGGCTGTAAGACTTGAGTTGATTTTTTTTTAATTAAATCTCCCATCTTTTTCTTCCAGGAAGAATTCTGGCTCATCTATTCGGGTACGATCATTCAGGATGTTCTAACAGCTGTGGAACACTCCCACTGCTTCAGCTCTTTGCGTGAGCTGGACTGACACTGAGTGTTTTACAGACCCTAACCAGTGTGACTCCAACCCCTGTCAGAATGGTGGGATTTGTGATGACCAGTTCCAGGACTATGTTTGCCGCTGTCCCGTCGATTACGAGGGCAAAAACTGTGAAAAAGGTCAGCTGTGGCATGACTTAACAAAATAAAAATGCCGTTATTAATTCAAATGCAAGGCATTGAGATAAACAGTAGCAATCATAATAATTCAGGATTTGATGATCCTCATTGGTCCCTTCCTACTTGGGATATTCTATGATTCTGGGATTCTGCATCATTCTAGCTGTTACAGCTACTGTTCACACAGCTTTTGGTGTTGTATGATGGATCTAACCAGACAGCAGTCAAGTACTGCAAGGCAGCAAGAGACTTATTGCCCTATAATGACTTTCTGAAAAAAAAAGGAAAATTGCATTTGCGCACCATCTGAGAGAAAAGGAGGAATTATTTCCTACTCAAGTGCTGAAGTTATTTTAACTTAAAAGCGCCATGCAGTGAGAACTACACTGCATATGCATGGCACAAAGCCCAAAGAGAAGGATCCATGGTTTATGAAGTTAGTACACACCTTTCCACTGATTTCCGAGGACACCAAACATTGAGTGTTACATCCTCAGAAGGCAGAGTCTGGACAAGGACTAGGCACTCATCAAATCTAGGCAGGCAGTCTCAACAGTCATCCCAGAGCATCCTCCTGCTAAATGGCAAAATGTCAGAGAATTAAAAATTTTCAGTTATATTTTATGATGGTTACCACACAATTACAATATCTTAATTCTTGAGACAGCTCAGGTACTGCATAAATACTGATTAATTTAATTTTAGGTATATATTTCTTAAGCAAAGCCTCCCCTAATCCCTGGAGATCCAGGCCTACTTAGCTTTTGATAGAAAGTGCTTTCGATGAAGTTGCTCTGCCTAAATCACACAAGTCTTTTTCCTGCCTTGCTTTCCTGACAACATCCCACTTGCAAATTATCAGTGTTAAGCACAAAAACCCAAGTCTTGAATCCTAAATGGTCTCTCTTTGACTTTAGCTGTGGCTGACAAACTGAAGTGCATTTTTGACAACGGTGGCTGTGAACAGTACTGTACTGACAAGCAGTCCACGATACGAGTGTGCTTCTGTGATGATGATTACACTTTAGCAAGTGATGGCGTGTCCTGCATCCCTCGAGGTAAGACACTACCAACCTGATGCTAAGTCTAAGCCAGCTCTGGAAGAAAAGTTTTCAATGTGTACATGTCAGGACATGCAATGCATAACCCTCAGATACCAGCTCCTCACCTCTTCTCCATGGGCAGAGTCCCAAATCATACATTTGACTTCTGGTGCAAGTTAGCCACTGCAGAAAAGCAGTTGTCAGCATGACCACCAAGCAGAGATCCTTTTGGATTTCTTCCTGGTCCCAGAGGTCCACTCCTTTGAAATGTGGGAAATTCAAGTTTGACCATCCCACCTGCTAAGAGCTAGGAGGGAGCTGGACCCATCTCTTCCTTTGGGAGCACACTCCCCATTAGTCAAATAGAAAGGAACTGAGCAGTGGAGACAAGCTCCTCTCTCTTCACCAGGTGATCTTAATAAAGCAGGGCAGCAGGTGGTCAGGGATTTGGGGTCAGGCTGAGGGCTATCTGGTGAGTGGAGGGGCTCTGGGCCTCACAAGTCCTTTTTTTGCATTAGCTTACACCCACAGTAGGAAAATACTTTGGGGGCAGATTTGTTTTACTGTTGTCTCTCCAATCTGAAATTGGGGCTAGATTTTATCACTATATTTATTCCTGCACAGGAGTCAAGAGAGGAAGAGGCCTATTAAAACCAAATAAAACCAGTTAATCTATCTTTCTTTCTTTCTCTTTTTCTTTCTCTTTTTCTTTCTTTCTTTCTTTCTTTCTTTCTTTCTTTCTTTCTTTCTTTCTTTCTTTCTTTCTTTCTTTCTTTCTTTCTTTCTTTCTTTCTTTCTTNTTCCTTTCCTTTCCTTTCCTTTCCTTTCCTTTCCTTTCCTTTCCTTTCCTTCCTTTCTCTTTGTTTCTTTCTTTTCTCTTCTTTACTCTTCTTTTCTTTTCCTTCCTTCCTCTTCTTTGCCTAATTGTTAGGAATAATGCACTTCTGGTATTCCTATAGACACCATGGCTAGATATTTCTTTCATCTAGCAAGGTAAATTTCAACTGGGACTAGGGTAGTGTAAGTTAATCTTTTTGCCAATGCATAAGCTGGCACCTGACTCTTTTACAGATGCCTACTTGAATTACTTTATTAGAGGGAAAAGGAGACCCCTGGGGATATGAACATAACAACAATAATGGACAGA
Source organism: Peucedramus taeniatus (assembly GCA_013400575.1). Lineage (NCBI taxonomy): Eukaryota > Metazoa > Chordata > Aves > Passeriformes > Fringillidae > Peucedramus > Peucedramus taeniatus. Next base: position 40,520 of record WBNO01029855.1, read on the forward strand.
GCCACAGGGAGCATGCAAAATAATTCTGAGGAGTGGTGCTCCCCCGCACACATCTCAATGGAGCACTCATGCAGAGAGCTGGTAATGACAACCTAGCTCTCAACAGCAGCAATTTCATTAGAAAAAAATGTCAATTAATGTGCTTATCCCTTATTAACAGATTCTGCAATAGCATGTGATGGGAAAGCTGCTTTTTTTTTCAAGCTTTTGTTAAAAGCTGAGAACAAAGAATTAAAAATTCTTCACAGGCTTTTCAGTGCATCTTTCCCTGAAAGAAAGATGTATTTGTTGCTGCTTGCTTCTTGGGGACCAAAACAGCCATAAAACTGACCATGAGCTGCAAGTAGAAAAACCTGTGTAACTGCCAGGCTGACAGTCCCCTCACTGTCCCTCTGTCATCTCCCACAATGGCCCAAATTTGCATTGCCCTACACACAGCATTAGAGACTATGGGTGTTATGTGTTATGTCTGTTTAATCTTTCACCAGCAGCCACCAAAAAGCTAGTCCTGTTTCTCCATAGCTTGCATGTACCTGCAAAACCTTGATGCTGTCCATGTCAGCTGAAGTACTTACAGCTCCATGGAGATGTTGCATGCAGCTCAGCAGAGACTACTGGACCCTGGCTCCCAAAGAGTTAGAAAAAGAGCACTCCTCCTCACAGTGTTATCACAGAGTGAAGTTTTTGCAGCCTGAAGTGACTGCCAGACAGAAGGGATGGTGTGTTCAGTTACAGCATAGACACGTGGCACGCAGGCACCCCCAAGGGTAGACCTTCTCCTTTACAGGAAAACTCAGTTGGGTGAAGGATGTACTGAAAACACCAAGACTTCCTCTGCACTACAGCTTAACTGCAAGTTCAGTCAGGATTTGATTCTCTTTATTGCCAGTCTTCACATTCTGGCTCAGGCAGAACAGAGATGTGCAGTCTGGAAGAATCCAGCAAGCTCTGGACACAAGCAAACAAGGTGGTCTGGGAGAGGCATGCCAGAAGACAGTGTCTGCTCTTGGGACATCTTTGGCTCTGCCCAAACAAAGGTTGGCAAGATCTACACCCCACGATTAAGACTCTGTCTCACCCTGCCATAGATGCTGTGCACTTGGTACATCTGACTTTTAGTCAGCAGGGACAAAGAAAATGTGTAGACTACAGAGCTTGTCAGGGTCACTTCTGCACTCCAGCCTGCAGCCTACCTCACTGTGTTGATGTGTATCTTAAGCAGGTTTATTGTTTGCAAAGACCTATGGTAGGTGACTCCATGCCAGTGATGCTGTAAGGGCCTGAACTCTAGTTGTAAGAGCATTTCTGGCTGTTTCCAAACAAACAAAAAAAAAAAGACTACTTACCTGCTGAGCTACTTTAAATTATTTTTGTGAATCCATGCTCCTAAACTAGAAATCAGCTTTACAGCTGACATAGCTTCACTGAAGACATTACACATTTTGCTGTGAATTCAGTACAATAAAATCCCACTTGCTGTCTTTTGTTGTTTTGGGTTTTCGTTTTTTTTTTCTGGTTTTCTTTTTTCCCAGTGAAATATCCATGTGGAAAAATACCAGTGCTGGCAAAAAAAAAAACAACTGCACATGGGAGAATAGTAGGTGGCTTCAGCTGTCCTCCAGGTGAATGTCCGTGGCAAGTGAGTTTTCAAACATCTTTCATTGCTTTTATTTTTCAAATTTCCTTATGAAATCACTACACATTGTTTTAAATCTATGATCTTAAAAATTCATAAGAAGTGCCACGTCTTGATAACTGAATTTCTTCTTCATCCATAGCCAGCACATCCACCTGTTTCACTTAGGCACCTTAGCTTTGTTCTGGAGTACCTGGTTTCATAGGAGTAGAGTGGTAGCACAGCTGTCTCTATCTCCTGACCCTTAACTTCCTTAACTTCCCTGTCAGCAAGAATTTTAGTTGCAGCTTCCAGGGATAAGCTCTGGGCCATAATATGCAGGGTCCATACTAGAAGATGAAGAAAATGTCCACGGGAAGACTTCTCCTGCTAAGCTCTCCACGCAGTCTCCATGGTATTGTTGAACAGAGTTGCATAAAGGGACAGAAAGAAGCAATATGAAACCCGTCTCTACTGAGATTTAGGTCAAGCACATTTGATGAAAGACATAAATTTGCTTTCTGTTGGCAGGCCCTTATAATACAGGATCAGAGAGAAAAGTGTGGTGGCACCCTGCTTTCCCCAGAGTGGGTGGTCACTGCAGCTCACTGCTTGGAGCATACTCACCCCAAACAGCTTCGGGTGAGACTGGGTATGTATCTTCCCCTCCTCATCTTATCAAGGTGGTGGCAGCTTCTCAACCTGATAAAATCAGAGTAGAAGGCTTTGGCAGTACAAGGTAATTGTCCTTAGAGGTGTCAGATTAGAAACATCCCACATCCTCAAACTTCCAAGGACTCAAGGAGCTACCTGACATAACCTGTGATTAATAACTTTTCCAGGTGAACACAAAATAAATGTTGATGAGGAAACTGAGCAAGAAAGTGGAGTTGCCAGGATGATCATTCACGAAGAATACAGGAATGGACATGTCAATAATGATATTGCCCTCTTGAAACTGGAAACACCCGTGAATCTCACTGACTATGTGGTGCCAATATGTTTGCCTGAGAAAAGGTTTGCTGTGTATGAACTGTCCACCATCAAGTTCTCCACAGTAAGCGGATGGGGACGCCTAATAGATGGAGGTGCCACCTCTTCTGTTCTGATGAGAGTTGATTTGCCACGTGTAAAGACACAAGAATGTGAAAAGGAGACAGATTTAAATATTACAGAGAATATGTTCTGTGCAGGAGACCTGTCTGGGGTTAAGGACTCCTGCAAGGGAGACAGTGGTGGTCCTCATGCTACACAGTACAAGAACACTTGGTTTCTGACTGGGATTGTCAGCTGGGGAAAGGGCTGTGCTGTTGAAGGCAGCTATGGGGTTTACACAAGGGTATCCAAATACATTGACTGGTTGAGGAAGCACATGGACTAATGATGCTGAGCCAGGGCATTTCCAGGTCATGTTATAGCCCCCCAGTCCCTCTGTACCATTTTCCCATTGAAGGATTCCTTCATTATCTTACATATTTGACACAGGCTATACCCACAACACTATTAAAGGTTTGAAGTGAGCCTAAGGCCTACTCGAATATATAAAATAACTTCCCTCTCAGTGTTGTTTGTAAACTTGCGTATCCTGTCAAGCAGGCAGAGAATGACTGTACCAAATCAGACACTATGTTTCTCCTGTTCTGCATCCGTTTCTGCTAAAGGTCAGAGCTAAAGGCCGAGAGAAAGACTGTCAGCAACACATCATGCAGACCATAAGCCTTCCTCCAGCTACTCTCTCAGCTTCTGGTAATCAGTAAAGTACAGACTTCCTGAGCCAGAAGTTGCATTAGTTTGAACAGTCATGAATGAATGTGTTGTCCATAATTGTGTGCAATCTCCTTTGAACACATTTATGCTTCTGGCTTTCATAACTTCCTATGCTATGGATCCTGTAAAATAATGATGAAATAGCAGAAACAAAAATCGAAAAGGTGCTTCTTTTAGCTTATGTTAGAGCAGCTTTCTCCCACAGCTGCAGTGGCAACAGGGAGATATGAAGGGGAGGACCTGCAGACACTCTCCAGGACAAGAAATCTGGGAAAAGGTTGATTCCATATTTACAGGTCTGCTATGAAAACTTGATTTAAATCTTTTTGCACCAAGCATTATGGCTGTAAGGCTAGTAAGTGCAATATTTAACCCTTTATTTATGAGTGGTAAAGAATACCACTGATTTAATCTTATCTTTGCCTTGGCATTATGCTTGTTGATAGAAAGAGTGCAAATGAAAGGGAATGTTTATCGGTTGTCCAGTATAAACTCAATTATACTCTCTATCCTGAGATCTAAAACCAGAACAGGATAAATGCCTACCCTTCTGCAAAATGCTGACCAAACACCATTCACTTAAGTCTTAAGGCATAAATAATAGAACCTGAAGCTCTCTGAAAACATATACAGTTCAAAAATTTACTTTCTAAGCTTAGCATGAAAACACTGAAAAGGTGAGGAAGATAGAACTGAACTAGGAGATTGGAAAACAGTTTAACTATCTCATGCAGACTTTAAGCTCTAGACTGTTCAAATAATGCAGAATATCAACTCAATCACAAAAGCTTATCAGCAAGTAGAACACAATTGATCATACTCTATTATTAGGGGGAAACATTGCCATCATATGGTACATACCATGCAATACTGAACATCCTGTAACCTGTTTTACAGACAGAGAAGGAAGTTTTACTGTTCATTTAGGTAGTGAACTGAACTAGGAAAGGCAGCAAATTTCAGAGACCTGAAAAACAAGAGATGTTACAGTATACATACATACATGCACTAGAGGTTCTCCTTACTCCAGTCTCAAGGAAAAAGGTGACTGTAAGTAGTGACCAGGAAATAAAGCCCAATTTTCATTTAGATGAGGTGCTCGGCACAGGAAAACCACCCCTGATGACCCCTCAAGGTAGAATAGTTTGTGTTTTCCATGAGCCACAAGATGATTTCTCCTCTGTAATATTCCAGTGAAAATACTGACATCGGTGAACAAATTACCTTGCAGAAAAAAGGGTAAAATGCTGAAAGAAATCAGTTCTAATAATTGCCTCACAAAATGACTCTTTCAAAACAAATCTGGGTTTTAGATTATTTTTTTAATATAACAGCCTGCTTAGGAAAGCCAAGAAGATGTAGGAGCCCTGATGGCTAGCTCTGGAAGCACCGAGGACGTGGCCTCGGCAGCGCACTGTCAACTCCCCCCACGAAAGGGGAGACTGGGGCCAGTCTCAGGCGAGCGCCCGGCCGAGGTCACTGGTCCAGAGCGCGGAGCCAGCAGGTTACAGCGGACGGGACACAGGGAGCAGCCCAGGACAGGGCTGGGAGCCCGGCTTTGCCCAGCGCCGGGCCGGGGGCACTTATTGAAGGACGATTCACTTCCCTTCCTCCAAAAAAAAAGGTGAAATTAAAAAAAAAACAACAACAACAAAAAAAAAACCAACAAACCAAGCCCCACGCTGCCTTGGGCTTTGAAAAAAAAAACGAACAAAAAGAAGAGCAGCCTCATCCGCCCGACTGAGAAATCCCGCCGCGGCTGTCACCCTTGTCCCGACGCTTCCGCTATTTCTGGGCAGGGTGAAGCTACGCGGCTTCAGTCTCACCCCGCCCGAGGGGGTGAAGAGCTCGGCTCCCGTCCCGTCCCGTCCCGTCCCGTCCCGTCCCGTCCCGTCCGTGCCGCGGGCGCGGNNGGCGGCGGGGAAGGGGAGCGGGCGCCCCACGGCTCGTCTTCCCCGGCAGGTTCGGTTTCCACACAGCTGAGGGCTTATCAGCACCTGTGTCGACCCCGCGCACCGCCGTAAAGCGGGGAGCTGAGCTTCGGGGCCAGGGAGCTGCCGCGGGCATCTCGGGGACGGTGCAGGGAAGCGGATTGCCCGCCGTTCGCAGCGGGAGGACGGCTGCCCTCGCAGTCTGAGGTGCTCTCGTGTGTGAGGGGAAACCTGGCCAAGTCGTGGTTGGATGCGCTTGGCCGTGGAGGAGCTGGGGCAAAGCGGGGGAGCAGGTCCCGCTGTCCTCTTGTGTCGCCAGAGTCAGCGCCTAAGTCCAAGGCAGCATCAGCAAATAACTTTTCAGAAGCTGTTAACTCTTCCTTCAGTCAGTCAGACTGCTTGGGGTTTAAAACAAGGTCTTTGGCGTGTTTCTGGAATATCCTGCTTCGGTTGACCAATGCCTGTTTGTAGCCATCCTGCTACTTGATGTCTCTGTTGAGGTAGTATGATAGAGAGCTTGAGAGAAAGAATGAGCAGCCTCAGAAAGAGTTCAACTTCATAAAAACATCCGCTTTTGCGGGTGGTGTGAAAGCAAAGGAATATAGAGGTGATAACCCCACCGGCTGTGTCCTGTCAGTTTCCTGTTGCTGAAGAAAGGGATTTAAGGGCAAATAAGATAGTGGGTGAATGAACTAACAGTCACTGAGCTGCAAGTTAAAACTACTTTCTGTAAGCCTTCCTTGAGAGGAGCCTTTCCAAAGTAAGTGGGGCTTCAAATTATGCGTAGGATTGCTTAATATAAATAACACAAACAGAACTTGTCCCCCTGAGGATGATCCACCAATTTCAGTGAAAGCAGAATAAGTCTCCTCTGTGCTCACTTGGAGGATATTAGGGTATATAATTACTTTTAGCTAGTTTATTTATCATTGAATTAAACTGCATGAAGAATGCTCCAAAAGGAATGTGCAGGCCTCCCAGTGAGCATAAGCCATTGTCCTTGAAGTCACATCTGTAGCACACTCTTCCACACTCCAGCCTCTGATTGGAAAGTATTTCCTCAGTGTAAATGCCAGGTGATAGAACTTGATTAAATGCCAATTTCAAACTCTTCACACTTTGCTAGAACATATACTCTTTACAGGCAACTTATTTAATCCAGGGAGGTCACTCTTCCCATGTACTCAGCACTGGTGAGGCCACACCTTGAGTGCTGTGTCCAGTTCTGGCCCCTCAATTTGGGAAGGACGATGAGACGCTGGAGCGCTTCCAGAGGAGGCAACGAGGCTGGTGAGGGGCTTGGAACACAAACCCTGTGAGGAGTGACTGAGGGAGCTGGGGTTGTTTAGCCTGGAGAAAGGGAGACTCAGAGGTGACCTTATCACTCTCTACAACTCCCTGAAAGGTGGCTGTAGTCAGGTGGGGGTTGGTCTCTCTCTTCAGGCAGCAACTGACAGAATGAGAGGACACAGTCTTAAGCTGCACCAAGGGAAATATAGGTTGGATATTAGGAGAAAGTTTTTTATGGAAAGAGTGATAAAGTTCTGGAATGGTCTGCCCAGGCATGCGGTGGAGTCACCATGCCTGGATGTGTTAAAAAAAGACTGAATGTGGCACCCAGTGCCATGGTTTAGTTGAGGTGTTAGGGCATGGGTTGGACTCAATGATCTTGAAGGTCTCTTCCAACCTACTGATTCTATAATCTCCCCAGCATTCAGGGAAAGTCATTCCATTCAAGACTGAGTCTTGAGCAGGAGCGGCAGAAATATAAGCCCTCATTTGCAACCTTTTCAAGATTAAAAAGAGTAGGAGAGAATTTTGGGATCCTCCATTTTATTCTGAGACTATTGATTCTCAGAGAGAGACTGCTCTGAAAGATCCTGGGATGTATCAGCCTGTGTGAGGACTAACCTCACAGGTAATGTTGCGTACAGGTAGCGTGGTCTGTTTTGGCTTTGTTTCTACTTCATTAATTTGTCACGACTCTTTTCCACTACCAAAGTTGTGGTATAATTTTATACCTGTATAATTTTATACCTGTATAATTTTTCTCTGCTGTCTAGTATTCATCAAGAAAGAAAATGCTGACAAGTTCTTGGAAAGAACAAAACGTGCTAACTCTTTCTTAGAGGAATTGAAGCAAGGGAATATTGAAAGAGAATGCAATGAGGAGCGCTGCTCAAAAGAAGAAGCTAGAGAAGCTTTTGAAGACCAGGAGAAAACCGTAAGAATGAACATAGGTCTATATATATCGTGTTTAAAAATTATTATTCAAGTCCTTTGAGCTGGGCATCAAAATTCACAAGTTGTTCCCAAACACTTAAAACAGAGAATATGTAGTGTGGGTGGAATTGCTAAGGCAATAAAAATCCCATAACAGTCTTAATTTAGCTCTTGCATAGCCAGCCCATGTTAAATCCTCCATTCTTTTGCCTGTTCTGATCTGTTTAATTGCCACTGAAAGTTATTTGACCTTCAATGACTTTGCTGCTATCAGTGTTGAAAATACATTCACCCTATCTGGGTTACATCCCTCACTGCCATGACTATGGTCAAGGCAGTCCATGGGAAGTCTGAGAAAGCAAATGCTGCCATGAAACCTCATGAGGGAATTTTACTGAACTTATCTCAAGCAGCTTTGTTTGTAATTTTGTAGCTCTCTTTATCTGAATTGAGAGAATGTATACTGTGAACAGTTCATAAATGCCTTAATGTTGACTGGAATGAAGTTTGTGTGACTCTTGTGTCACCCGCCCTACCCCAATGGCTTGCCTAACTTAGAACAGAAATGTGATTTGTTCCCAAGCTGAAGGGAAAGTTAAAGAGATGGGGCAGCTGTGTGGACTTGTGAGTGGAAATGGTGTTATTGCAAACACAGACTGTAGCTATATGGCTGTTTAGAGCTACCCTGAAACTGGAGCTAAAGCCAGATTCATCCCCCTTCAGTATTTCTTGATGGCCAGAATATTCTTGGAGTGGCCCTGAGGTGTCCTGGGTGGGGAGTCCTGGGTGCATCACCAGTGTACTTCAGATCATAAATGTTGATTTACCTATAGCAGAACTGGCCCAGCCTGTTCTGCCCAGTGACCAGATGTCACTGGAAAGGACTGTCTTGGACAGGCAGCATCCTGGAGTCCTCAGTGCAAATGGAAAGGAGACCACAAATCAGACAAAATATTTTTAAATGTCAGGATTTGTGAGGTCCTGATTGATGGGAATATGGGGTGGGGATCAAGACTGAGAATTTGGCATTACGGGAATATAAGTAAATTCAGTCAAAACTGTGGATGGAGAATTATGCAAGAAATCAAGTGGCTTATGCTGAATGGGTCACGCTGGAAAAACTCTAAGGATTAGTTTCAGATATTTCTGAAAAATGCATGAGATTTGTTTCTGTAGAGCTGGGCAACATATGGATCAAATGGTTTTAAGTTATTAAATGGTAATAGTGGGCTGCAGTGCACTGTATGTATCTATAATGTAAATATTTCCTTTAACAATTGTATCCTGTGTATGAAAAGTCTAATATTTTTCTGAAGATTTCGGTAATTCTTATCTATTTCCTTTTTTTCTCTATTTCCCACACTTACCTGTAGGAGGAATTCTGGAACATCTATGTAGGTAAGAAGGACTCTGCATTTGTTTTGAAGATTAAGCTTCCTTATTACAAGGTTTGAAAGGATGCACCTCTTAACTAACCCCTTCCTGCTCCCTTGCTTCCTCTCTTTTCACTCTGGGACACCCTCACGTTGTGTTCCCTCTGAAAAAGGAATCTGATTTACTGCCTGCCGTTGCTTGAACCCAAATGCTTCATTTGAAGGCGAGGTTCAGCTGTCTCCAGTTGCTGGGCTGACCTTTGTCCTCTCAAAAAAAGAACAGTGGTCCTTTGCACACAAAGAACACTGAGGAGCAGAAGCTGTGTGTGGGACTGGCAGATAGTTTTCCTTCAGAGGGGCAGCCCCAGATAGGAGAATTCAAGATGCAGAGAGTCACAGATGAGGGTGTCTCTTAAATGCCATAACCAACACAAAGTTAAATTACATTGCATAGTCATTTGCCGGTTTCCTGTCACCTTCCATGCCAAAGTATTGTTGATTCCTGTCTTAAAGAGCATTTTTTGTGTTGTGTTCTTTACAGAACTGTTTGTCATTCAAGGAAAATATGCCAGTAGATCAGCAGATACTACCTAACAGTTTTCTGGGGTTTTTTTCTAACTATGTGAGTTTTATTTATTAGGGTTCTAGTGCTTGTAAGCACTGTGCAGGGACAGATTTTTAATGTATTAGTGTTTGATAACATGTTCTCCAGAAAGTATATGTCCAGTTTGCACACTAGGAGCAGTGCCTCAAAAATTTTGACCAAAGACAGCTCAGCTTTGTCTTTTGGAATCTGCAAAAAAAGTGAAGACAGTTGCCATGAAGAAGACACAGACTTTCACAATGCTCTAAGCAGGGGATGAACTCTGCAACCTACAGACTAAAATTTCAATTAAAGCCTGTGTCAGTGTTACAGTAAACAGGATTGGAATATTTCAAACCATTTTCTTATGAGAATACAAGCAGCAGAATATCAGTGCCAGTGCTCTTAGCAGAAATGTTAGTTTTCATACATTTTAAACCACAGTCCACAAATGCTTTATGAGTGTTCAGAAGTATTGAAAACCACAGCTACGTTCTGCCAAGTTACTAGAACAATTTGTTCTTGCTTCCTTTTTTAGTAGAGGATTCTGCAACTTGTGCAATATTGATATAAAACTCATTACCACAGCTGCAACTATAGTGTAGGGTAAGACTAAATAATTATGTTTTCTAACAATAGGATGCTGCTTAGCTAAGAACACTACAGAATAGAGTGCTATGGCACTGCAGAGGAGGCAGAAACCAGAAGTTATGATGTAGACCTTCAGTCTGTATTTTTTTTGTTAGTGTTGGTCTTGCCTTCCCTCTGTTAAGCATGGACATCAGTTTCCAGAGCCTCCATGGCTGGAGCATTTGGAGAGCTATTGGTTTTGGCCACGTACAGGTAGAAAATGGATCTTGATGTGTGGGTGCAGAATACAAAGCCCAGCAACTGTTTCCCATGACAGACAAAGCTGCAGCAGATGAGGTCACAGTCCAGAAATACCACACAGAGAGTATGCTGGATCTTCAGGATGAGTAACTTCTTGCGTGTTGTTTCTGCTATGGGCATTGTTGTTTCAGCTGCTCCAAAGAAGGGCAGAACAAGTGGTAAAGTAGGGGGATAAGAGCATGTTATCTAAAACAGCAAATGACCAAGTGTCACTTTTCTAGATGTCTTGCATTTTGTATGCAACAGAGCAAAAACTATAGGGAAATGCAAGGGGCCGAAAGTTCAGTATCATTAGGCAGTAATTGCAATGTGGAAATGTCCTGTCAGCTCTTACAGGCTTCACTGTATGTATATTCTGACCACAATCACAGTATCAAAAAATATTCTGAGTTGGAAGGACTCACAAAGATTATTGAGCCACTGATCATTCATAAATGAATGGCCCATACAAGGATCAAATCTACAACCACGTCCATATTAGCACCATGCTTTAACCAACCGAGCTAATCTCTTTACCTTCCCATAAAAAAGGCTTGTGTGCACATCATAATACAGTGGTCACCAAAAAGAGATTGCAAAACTGAGGGTATGTAGATGAATCATTGCAGGTTTGGAATGATTGCATTTATACTGTTTGTTCCATCTGGAATGTGGCAACTCACAGGACCTATATTTTAAAAGGAAGGATGAAAGGTGGCTTAAAAAAACTAAGAGCCCTTCTGAGTTCACTGAAAATGCTTGCACACTTACAATAATTTGGGTTTGGGTTTGTTTTTGTAGATGGGAACCAGTGCAGTTCAAATCCTTGTCACTATGGTGGCCACTGTAAAGATGGAATTGGTTCCTACACTTGCACGTGCTTGGATGGTTATCAGGGCAAGAACTGTGAATTTGGTAAGTTTCTGCTTTAGAGAGCGGTGGCGGCAAACTTCCCATGGAGCTTTGTAAGGAAGCATGTTTTGCATGGAAATCCTTCCTGGGGCTCACTTCTGTGGCAAAGAGCAGCCACTGTGACCTTGCCATGGGAAGGGGTATCATTAGCCCAGAAGTAAGGGCAGGAGCGTGGAACTGAAGTTCAGTCAAAGGATTGAGGGGAGTGACAAGGAGTTGGATCTTTTTAGGGCAGGAGGGAGGAATTGTGTGAGGATTTACACAATTATGTTCTCTGTTAGTGTTTTGTTCATTCTTCCCCTGACAATTTGTCTCTGCTTTTTGAGCTCCCCATACCATGGCCACTGGGCCCACTCAGACTTGGCAAGTACATTTGGTGTGCTGGGTGTGGCTGCTGTGTAAGACATGAGCTGATGTTCAGCACTCACATTAGTTATTCCTAAAGGGTGCTTCAGGTGCTTGGCAGGTGGGGATACAGATCCTGTTTGAAGAGTGTGTTTTGTTTTGGAGACCCTCCAGATCTTCTGTGAAGTCAGTGTTTATGTACAGTTTTTCTGCCACTATCTCTTTTATAGTCATACCAAAGTTCTGCAGAATAAACAACGGGGACTGTGAGCAGTTCTGCAGCGTCCGAAGAGATGGGCGGAAGGATGTAGTTTGTTCCTGTGCAGATGGGTATGTTCTAGCAGAGGATGGCAAGCACTGTGTTGCAACAGGTACGAAGCCATGTGATAAAGCAGTAGCAGTGGTTGGTGGGACTTGTTTCACAGTTATGGGAGGTCTTGGTTTACAGTGGAAGAACATCTTTTGAACCACCAGTATCCTAGATGGCATAGGCTCAAGAGTAAGGCCAACTGTTTTATATTTCCAAAGCTTTCCATTTGTGAGGTGCTGGGATGGATTGGATCAAAATCTAAGTGATTTTGAACCCTTTGCAAGGTGCCTCTCAGCAAATTGCCACAGTAATTTCCACTGTTGCCAAGAGAAAAGTAATTGCATTAATAACTCATTTTCTTAAATACTTACACACCACATAAAATAGCAGCCTGCAAAACTTTTCTTTTCAAAATCTTTCTTTTTATGGAAACTGAAAACATTAGGTAATTATAATTAGTGCTACTTAAACATGTACATTTTGCCACTCTTATAAAAAGACTTGTCAGAAGTTGTCAAACATATGCTCATGATGTTGTTCTTATAGAGTTTTAAAAAATAACAAATTGCTCTTGTGACCTATATTTCTTCACTCTATTTCCTTGTAATTTCCAAGACGTTTTTTCTTATTCTGGTGTTTCTCTCCGTCTTCAATTT
>WBNO01029857.1:2811-14092 GCA_013400575.1 Peucedramus taeniatus
AGGGGGGGACAGGGGGGACACTCGGTTCCTGCCCCGGGCAGTCCCAGCCCAGCCCAGCCCTGTGGGGAGCGGGGCCGTCCCTGCCCAGCCCTGGCTCTGCCGGAGGGAACCAGACCCATTTGGGGAAGCACAATTTAGGGGTCACACAAGGTTTTGGGTGGGACAGGCCCCCGCGTGTCCCCCCAGCCCAAGGAGCAGAGCTCTCTAAAGGCTCTGCAAAGGTTACCCCCAGCTCTGTTTGCCTCATTTCCAAAGCTGAAGGCACCTTCAGCTGCCCCCACACATCTGCACCGGTCCCTCGGTCCTGCAGCACATTCCAGCGCGGGGCTGATGGCACAGAATAATGATAGCAACAATGATGGATCCATTTCCTCTACCTTGGGCGTTTTTAAGTCATCTCATCTCAGAAATGAGCCCATTCCGGCGTTTTTGCACCACGGGCAGATGGTGGGGCTGCATCCACACATCGGCTCGTGGAGCAGCGGGCAGGCTGGGACCCAGCCCTGCTCCGTTCCAAGGTCACAGCGTCACAGAAAGCTTTGGGCTGAAAGGGACATTAGAGATCATCTAGTTCCAACCCTCTGGAGCTGCCGGGATCCCTCCCTGGAAGGGAGGAACGAAGGTCACAGATGGACCCAGCTTTCTCTCACTGATCTGCCTGACACCTCTGAACTCTGTGACACCAGAGGAGCCCCAGGAGGATGGGGATTTAGTTTGCTCTGGGTGCTGACCAAGCCTGCAGCAGCTCTGGAGCCCAGCTGTAGGACAGCACTGGCAGCACAGGCAGAGATTTGCAAAACATAAAACAGGACATTTCTTTAACGTCCCTTCTCATGTCATTAATTATGTCTTGGGTCCTAAACACAAGCAAATTAGGATGATTTCCTCCCCAGCACCACCAGCCTAAGGTTTGCTATTCCCTTTCTCTCGGGTCTTCCTTTAGCCTCCACAGATGATTTCCCTGTCAGGCTTGCCGTGCCTGCTCACAGCTTCCCAGCATCCCAAATCCACCCAAACCCACCCAAACCCACCCTCACTGTAACTCCCAGAGCTCCCCCAGTTCCCCTCCTCGTGCTGCAATTTCCCAAACCCTGGCTGTAAGGGCAGCAGCTCCTGCCGCGGCTTCCAAATCAAATGAGCCAGGAGGAAAAACCTTCTGAAACGTTTTCACCCGAGCCTTTATGGTTTGAAGGGCGTTTTAAAGGCAGGGAATGTAACCCGGCTCCTGCGGGTGCCTGTGGGGATTTCATCACGAGAAACTGCAAACGGGGCTTGAGGCAGAGCAAAGAAAGGGGTTAAAGAAGATGGGACTGACTTTTCCAACCCCCTCAGTGTCCCACAGAGCAGGGCTGGTCATCTTGGCTGTATTTTTGGGGTCTGGAGAAAATAAAGAGCCATCAGCAGCAAAAGGTGGAGCTCAAGTAACCTTTTTAACCCAAGGAATTGCAAAGTCAAGTACATTTTTTAAAAGCTGCTGTTTTGGAGAGCCCCTGAATAAAGGCAGATGGAAAGTACCTGGAGAAAAGGCTGTGGCACTACAGAAATCCCCCCGGGGCCCCCCATGTGCCCATCCTGCCCCACGGTGCTGGGAAGGAAAACAAACAGCAGCAGAAAGCAGAAAACTTCCAGTTCCTCTGCTGTTAATTATGATCTTACTTTGCACAGAGAACCTGTCATTCAGGCGCCGGTAATGGATAGTTTCTATTTCAATTCTCCCTCCGCCCTATTATCTCTTACAAGACTCCGCCAGGCCGGTGATGGATTGATAAGGGCCAGTCCCGGCTCCCACGCACACCCAACTTCTGTATCTTTTTAAATATTTCAGCTCTTTGAGATCTTTATTTCACATTTCGATTTCCTGTAGTACAGTAAATTTATCTTAGCCGCCCAGTCAAGTTTTCTCAGCGTCTCTTATCTCCTGCTCTCCGTACAGCTGCAGGCCCTGCACTGCCCCACCATCGCTGCTGCCGATAACTGTGTGATAACCGCTGTGCCGGCCCTGGCAGCCACACATCCCTCTGACCCCGGCCCTAGGGGACCCTGGAAGCCCCACGGTGGCCACCAGCGGCAAGTTCAGCGCTCAAACCCCGCGCTGGCTCCGGCCAAAGCATCTCCGGGTGGGCTGGAAAAGCGTCCGGGGCTTCTTGCAGAGCCAGGGGACAGCGGATCCCCGCAAGGAAAAGCCCAGCGGGACCCCCCGGGATGGCCCAGGGAGGGTCTGTGCCAGCCACAAGCCCGGCCGCGGTCCCGGCGGGCAGGCACAGGTCATTTACACAGGGAAAGCAGAGATCGGAAAACATCTCAGCAGCGAGGAGCAGAGAGAGCATCGCAGGCTGCCACGGGAAAGCCGCCCCGACAGCGCTGTCCCGCTGGGGAGGAGATGGGAGCGCTCAAACCGCGATAAGGGCGAGAAAAACCAGCAAACAGGTAAACCCGAGTCACCTTCCCGCTGCCCGGCCGGTGACAGCGCCGAGCGCGGTCAGGCAGCACCCCCTGGTGCCACCGCGACACCGGCACCGGCACCGGCGGGACAGCCGGGAATCACTGCCCGGGATGGATGGAGAGCCGGGAATCACTGCCCGGGAGAGAGGGAGAGCCGGGAATCACTGCCCGGGAGAGAGGGACAGCCGGGAATCACTGCCCTGGAGAGAGGGAGAGCCGGGAATCACTGCCTGGGAATGATGGAGAGCCGGGAATCACTGCCCGGGAGAGAGGGACAGCCGGGAATCACTGCCCTGGAAGGATGGACAGCCCAGAATCACTGCCCTGGAAGGCAGGAGAGCCCGGAATCACTGCCCTGGAAGGATGGACAGCCCGGAATCACTGCCCTGGAAGGCAGGAGAGCTGGGAATCACTGCCCTGGAAGGATGGGATTCCACCCCGCCCTCCCCCAGGGACGCTGGCCCGGGTGGATGCCCCGCAGAGCCAGCTCAGAGCTCCAAGCACAAACCCGCTGATTTGGGGCCGTCCCCGTCCCCCTGCCAGCATCCAGGAGCTGCATCCAGGAGCTGACAGAACTAGGGAATCCAGGGGATTTCCCTCCTGGGGAACAGCTCTGGCTCATGGCAGGACACACAGCTCGGGTCCACTCCTCTCCCCAGCTCTTGGGGTGATTTCCTCCCCCAGGATCAACCCCAGCAGCAGGGCACCCAGTAAATACATCTGCAGAAAGGTGATTTATCTCCAGGGGATGCCATGGAAATTCCCAAACGCTCTTAAATATCCATTTTCTGGCTCTAAACCATCAGTAAGTTGCCAGCTGGGGAATGCATTTGTCTGCTCCCCTCCGTGTATTTTCTGCTTTTCATTACAATTTGCTAAATAATACATTACAATGAGTTATTTATCACACTCAGCCCTTCCACGACGCCTCCTCCATCGCAGGGAATTTCACCCATAAATCAGCCACACTAATATCTGCTGGCATGGCTGCAGGTTTAACCCTGCACCCAGCACCCTCCACCTGCCCCAGCAGCTCCCAGGCTCTGCTGAGAGCCACACGGGGTAAATGACAGCCAGCCCAGGGAAAAGGGACAAGAGAGGCACAGCAGGGACACCTGCAGACCCCCAGACCTTCTGGGGACTGTGAGCAGGGAGCCAACACCAGGCTGTCACTGCTGGGAAATGAGACAAGGACAGTGCTCATCTTCTGCAGGAACACCAAGAGGGAAAATTTATGATCCCTCCTTTCCAAGTCACTGTACCCCTCCCTTTGAAACAAACTGGTTTGCAAATATGAATTAATTTAACTTCACACCATCTTAAATCAACAGTATCCAGGCCCACAGATTGGGAAAATCAAGGCATGGAAGGGGAAATTTAAAAAAAAACAGAACTAGGAACAAAACCCTCTCTCTGTGCTTTAACTACAAAATCATCTTTCCTCATTAGCAGCTAATCAGAACTACCAGAGGGGAAGAGATTACAGACAGGGCGGAGAGGGGAGTAACTCACAGAAATACAGACATCAGAACAGATTTTCATTTATTTATCACAGTGAGGCACAGGCTTTGGGTCCACGAGTCCGCGGTAGCCTCGCAGGATTTTGGGATGCAATCTCCAAAATCTCAAAAGTGAACGGGCCACAGCCACGTGCCAGCTCAGGAAGGAGAAAATCAGCACTTTGGGGTTGGTCTCGGCAAGTCTGATATTGCTTTGCCTGCTGGATTATAAGAAACCACTAATCTCCCCTCGCCAGCCTCCTGCTCTCCCCGGAGCCCAAATCTTGATCTGAAACTGGCTCTGTGGAGAGCAGCCCGGGCTGGCAGGCTCTGGGGCAGATTGCAGCAGCCCTGGCAGCCAGGGGAGCTGAGGAGCCCCAGGGTGCCCCGTGCTGCCCCAGCCAGGGGCTGCCCTCAGGAGCCAGGGTGGGATGGGCAGCCCCAGGGCCAGCCTGGGGAATTTGCTCCTCTGAGCAGCTCCAGAGCCAGCCAGGCTCCGAGGGCCAGGGCTGAGCCTGCTCCTCCAAACACCTCCGTGTGCTTGGGCACCAAATAAACCACCAGCAGCTCAGGGGCTTTGCCCCCTCCCTGTTTTTCCCCAAAATTACTTTCAAGAAGCCAAGAGTTGTATTTAGTCCGGGCAGGGAATGTCTCGTTTGGAGCTTTCCTTTCCCTCCTTAGCTCATCCCAGCTCTCCAGAAGTGAGGAGAGACTCCCACACCTGAGCACCACCCCGGACACTGCCCTGGGCTGCCCCAAGGTCTGTGTGGGTCACAGCAGCCCCGGGATGTCCCAACAGGCTCTGTCTGCACAGAGCATTCCCTCCAGCACCCCCAGCCCACGCTGGGAAACCAGGAACGTATTTCAAAGAGGAGGAGGAAATGGTGTCTTTGTGTCAGGCGAGTGGAAGAAATCCAGGACCAAGAGACTGCAGAGCCTTTCCACTTCAGACAGCAGGTGCTCTCCAAGATGTGGTTATGGCAACAAAATAAATGATGGATAATTGCTATTGTGACAACTTGCCAATTAAATTAGACTCAGCAGAATAACATAATGACAATTTGTTATGCTCTGGTGGGCACTAACACACCAATCATAATTAAATGCTATGACTGAAATAGAAAGCTGCTGTACACAGGAATATATAACCCCAATTCCCTCCCAGTGAAACATTATAGGTTCAGACTTGATTTCAATTTCTGGAGGATAATAGCATTAGCGCACATCAGAATGAGCCTGCAATATGCAGAGAGGCAGCAGCAGCACAGGGACAGACAGAGCCAAGGGCAGCTGAGCCACCGGGCTCCTCCAGGACCCCCGGCAGCAGGGCCAGCCCAAATCCCTGCTGAGGCCAGAGAGATTCAATCCCAGCTCGGGGCAGCAGCTGGGGAGGGACCCAGGGGCTCGAGGGGTGACCCAGGGGCTCGAGGGAGGGACCCAGGGGCTCGAGGGAGTGACCCAGGGGCTCGAGATGGTGACCCAGGAGCTCAAGGGGGGGACCCAGGGGCTCGAGGGGGGGACCCTGGCCCCAGGGGAGCAGCCCCACCGCACACACCGAGGCCAGAGCTCACGGGGATGGGACCACAGGGGTTCCTCAGGGCAGCACTTCCCTTTCAGCCAGCAAAGCAGCCCCTGGCAGCCAGGCTGAGCTGTGGGACAGCACACAGCCTGGCCCTCCTGCAAGGGCTGTCAAATGTTCATTAAATGCCCTGCTGTGCCCAGAGTGAGCTCAGCCCCACCAGCTGAGCTGGCCAAAGGGGCCCTGGCTGCCATCCCTGGGTCAGAACTGACCAACCAGGGAGGGGCTCAGGCCCTGCCAGGGTGAACATTTACTGGTGAAACAGCAGCAGCTTCCTCAGCCACTGCTGAGCTCAGCCCACAGTTCAACCCCTGGTCTGCTCTGACCCTCCTGCCCTGCCCAGGGGCTTTGTCCTGGCACAGCCCAGAACCCTCGGGCCAGGAATTACTGTGCCATGGACATTGCTGGTGCTGCAGAAGCAAAACACTGCAAAAAGCACCAAACCCAACCCGTTAAAAGCCCAGTTCAGAGCCAGAACCAGGCAGGTGGCAGAACTGGCACTGCCCAGGCCTTGCAAAGCAGGAGCTACTTCTGTGCCATCCCCTCTCCAGTGTGGAAACACCATACCAGGGCCAGCACCCTGCTCTGATTCCACTTCTCTTTTCCTAACAGATACAGATTTCTGGAATATTCCAAAACGGGCAGGTTTGAAGACTAAATGTTTGTTGTTCTACAGGGTTGGGCAGAGGCAAACCCCAGAGGATTCCACAGAGTGGCAATGCCAACAATTTTATATCTTATTTGGAGCCATGTTCTTTAAACACTAAACCCTTTATTATCTGCCTCGCTGAAGCTTGGCATTGGCAAGGTCAGATCACCTGTTTTTCCAGCAAAGCTGATGAATTATTTTGGCTGCTCCAGACATTAGACCTGATCCTATTAAATCCTTAGCTCCCCTGCCCTCAACACATACCAGCAGATAATCCATGGCCCAGGAACACGTGAAGGGGCTGAGCAGGGCTCTGGGAGCAGCTGCCTGTGGGTTAAAGCAGAGCCTAAGCTCAGAGCCCAGCTCTCAGCCCTGATCTGTGGCACTGGAGGTGTTTGTCCCAGCAGGACACCCTGCACTGTCTGGGAAAACATCGGTGTAAGGAATGCTGCAGCAGCCCTGGGAGAAGGCTCCGATGTCCCTGCAGCTGCCTTCTGCCAGAGGCAGCTCTGCATCCCCAAACTTTCAGCCCAGGTTTTTGGGACCCGGCCCCGCAGGACCTTCAGGCCGGCTGTGCAAGGTGTCCCTGCCCGGCCGCCTCCGCAGCCTCAGGAGTCAGAGCTCCGTGCTAGCGATACCTCGGCACTGGGGCAGCCAGAGCAGCCCGGCAGGCAGCGGGAGGAGGGAGGGAGGTCAGGGATGGGCGCAGGAAAGGCGGCACGGCTGTCCCGGTACGGGCTGCCCCGGCACGGCTGTCCCGGTACGGCTGCCCCGGCACGGCTGTCCCGGCACGGGCTGTCCCGGTACGGCTGTCCCGGCACGGCTGTCCCGGTACGGGCTGCCCCGGTACGGCTGTCTCGGTACGGCTGTCCCGGCACAGGGCTGCGGGTGCCGAGGAGCGGCCGCCGCTCTCCGGGCAGGAACGGGCGTTCCGATGGCGCTGCGGGGACATCAGCGGAGCGGGGGAGCCGTGCCCGGCCCGGGGCCACAGCCTGGAAATGCCGCAGCAGCCTCTGCCCTCCGCAGGGCAGCGATCCCGCACCCCGGCGCTCTCCATCACCGCGGCTCCGCCGGTGCCGNCCGCCGCTCGGTGCCGGGAGCGCGGAGCGCGGCTCCCACCTAGCGGGGAGCGCCGGGGGACCGGGGCTCTGGGGACCCTCAGACCCCTCCTGCTGCCGGGGAAACGCCCCTCAGTGACAAACCGCCCCCCGGCTGCTGCCCAGAGCTTCTTAATTGAATCCCCGCGGTTGCAGCAGGTCCCGACCATCAGCATCGCCCTCCCAGCCCGGCAAGGGTGCCCATCAAACGCTGCTCACTCACTGGTTTAACTGGTTTTAGCTGAACTGCACCAAACGCTCCGGCCCGCAGCCCTGAGCCCGTGGGATCCCCGTCAGCCGCCAGACACAACAGATCCCCGGCGCTGAACGTTCCCACCACTCCTCCACCCTCCACAGCCTGCCCCAGCCCAGCCCTGGGCCGGCTCTTCCCCGGCAGCTCCCAGCAGAGAATTCCCACATTCACACCGCGGCACGGCCCCTGCTCTCCCCTCCACTGAGACAGGGGGTCCCGCAGAGTTTTCCAGGCTCTCCCCACGTACCTGCCTCAGAAGGGTGCCCTCGGCCTCGGCAGCGCAGCAGGAACTGCTGGGGGCACAGGCAGAGCCTGCCAGCCCCTGCTGCCCTCACAGCCACCGTTCCTGCCCTTCCCCAGCCGGGCTGGGCTCCCCGGGCACGGGGCAATCACCCAAACCCCCCTCACCTGTGGCCATCACCTGTGGCCATCGCTGTGGGCACGTTAGTTAACGACCTGCAGCTGGTCCCCATCACGGCCCAGGTGGTCACGGGGAGGAAAAGCCCCTGAGGGGGTCTCAGTTCACACCTCCAGGGCAAACCCAAGGGGATTGACTTTTTTCGACACAAAATAAAACCAATTCCAGCTCTCTCCTCAGCTGCTCTGCACAGCAGCTCGCTCAGGGCGCGGCCCGAGGCTCTGGGAGGGCTCTGAACTCGATGTTATTGCTGGGTCTGGAAATGGATCAGCGCTAAAACACAGGGATTGTTGCTCTTTGTAACAAAACCTTGAGAAGGTTTAGCTCTTCTACTAAAGTTTGATCAATTCTGCTGTAACCACATCAGTGCCAGGAGTGAGCCAAGGCACANTCTTGAGAAGGTTTAGCTCTTCTACAAGAGCAGAACTGGGAGTAAAGTTCGAGCAATTCTGCTGTAACCACCAGTGCCAGGAGTGAGCCAAGGCACAGAAACCAAACCAGGGGCGTTTCTACACCCTGTTTTTCACTGCCCCTGAGCTTTCCTGCATCTCACCCAGCAGCAGCAGCACCCAACTGGGCAGGGAGGGAGAGCTGGACATCATTTACACCTGTTAGTGGAGGGTAGTGCCAGTCTGGCATTTTAAAGAACAACAAAGAAAAACACAACAAAAATCGCAAAAAAAAAGAGACAAAAACTGTTTGTTTTTCATACAGCCCAAGCCAAAATGTTCAATGAAAGATCAGCCAGCCACTGGATCTGCAGGCATGGGAGGAACTCCTCCTAATCCCAGGAAGACTGGCTGTTATTTCTGTCCATGCCAGGTTTCCAGTGACTGTTCCTAAGCAGCATCACCTTTCTCTCAGCAAATAGCTGGAACATCCCATTTTCACACCTCAAAGGTGGCCAATCCCACCAGGAGTCACTAAAAACTGCAGAGCTCCCAATTTTCTGGTGCTGCCACACCTCATCCCACTCTGAATTTAAGCAAATGATGGGATGGGAAGAGCACGTTATAGCACTTCTATAAATAGCACCTTTCCTCAATCAGCTATAAAAAGATGACACTTCAGACAGCTGCTGGAACACATCAAACAGGATCTGCATTCCCCCAGCAGGAAACATCCTCACTGCTGCACACCAGACACCTAAACAGGCTGAACTTCCAGTTTTTAAAGAAAATGTTTTAATTTCCCACTTTCACACTCGGTATTTTCCAACTCGATTTCAGAAAACAGTTGTGAACCCTAAAAAAAAAAAATATATTATCTGTGACTTTATCAATGTGCACAGAGGGGAACATGTGTGCCACAGACAAGCCTGGAGGGCACCAGGATCCTGTCCCTCAGGGAAATGTCCCCAGGGAGGGCTGGGGGGTGGCTCCTGGCAGGTGGCACAGCTCAGCAGGGCTGTCAGGAGGGACAGGGATTCTCCTTCTGTGTCCCTGCCAGCTCTGGGGGCTGCTCCTCCCCATCCTTCCTCTTCTCCTGCAGCTCCTCCAGCACAGCCTGGAGCTGGGGCTGCAAGGCAGGATCCCTGGATCCAGCACCCTGCTGGGCCACCTGCAGGGAAGGACAGGAAAGGTCACTTGAAACGGGGTGGGAAAAGCTTCTGGAGGGTGGCTGAGGAGAGCAACAGCCCTCTGTGTGTCCAGAAGAATTTAATTCATGCTGAGGTTGTTATGGAGGCACACCACGGTGTCACCACATTCCCAGAGAGGCTGCTGGCCTCCAGCTAAAGCACGGAAAAATTCAAGATACAACAACAAACATGCAAAGTTCCAAATGCTTTCCACAGATGCACCATGGATTATTTGAATGATTATTAAATTCCATCCCCAGAGAAACATCTTTCCTGAGCCACAAGCCCCTTTAGCCTTGGCCAGACCAGTCATGGCCAAGAGGAAAGTTTTCTCTGCACAGCAGGGACATTTTGAGAGCAGCAGGTGTGTGAGTGCTGTGCTGAGCATTTCATCCACACCAACCCAGCATTAAGGGCCCAGCAGTGCAGTTTTCTCACTCCACCAGCCAAGTAACTCTGTGGATATTCAACACTCACTTTATCCACTCCTCTTCTCTGTAAAATGATCCCACTGGCTAAAAGGGCTTTTCCTGTTTCTTCAAACAATTTCTCCTCTTCAATTTTCCCTTCTTCCTTCAGTTCATTGTATTTCTCAACAAACCTGGATGGCAAAGTTGATGTTTTACACTCACAAATGATGCTCTGGTTCCCTGACTGAAGGGGAGAAGGGGACAGTCTCAGGAACATTTCTGGTTTAGTAATTCTCTTACCTCTGGCAAGTGGATTTGAAGTTTAACTGTGTCAGGTCGAAAGGTTTGGGGCCGTTGCCATAAACTTTGTAAAACCTCCTGCTCAGAGAAGGAAAAGTTCAGATTCTGCAGCTAAACTGAGAGCAAACAAACAGCAGAGTCAGGAAACTGGGAGAGCATGAAATAAAGAATGATTTCTCCCCTTCACAGGAGCCTGTATGAACACCTGGCAGGGTCCCAGGCCAGGCTGGACACTGGGACAGAGGGAGGTGTCCCTGCCATGGCAGGGGTGGCACTGGGTGGCCTTCAGGCTCCCTGGCAACCCAAACCAGTCTGGGATTGTACAGAGCTCCGTTCCAGCTTCTGAGGTTGTGTTAATCAAGTCAGGTTAATCAGCAGCAGCCTGGGTCAGAGCAGGGCTGGAGCTCTGTGCTGGGCAGGGCCCAGAGGAGCCCCCACCTCCATTAGAAACACGGGGAGGGGCAGAACAGCACCTCCATTTATTCACTAAAAACCACCTGATGTGTTAAAAAAAACACCCCAATTTATTGAAAAAAAACCACCCCGATTTATTCCAAAAAACATTCTGATTTATTCCAAAAACCATCCTGATTTATTCCAAAAACCCACCCCGATTTATTCCAAAAACCATCCTGATTTATTCCAAAAACCCACCCCGATTTATTCCAAAAACCATCCTGATTCATTCATGAAAAACCCATCCCCATTTATTAAAAAAACCCCACTCGGATTTATTCCCAAACATCACCCCAATTTATTCCAAAACCCACCCTGATTTATTCCCAAAACCACCCTGATTTACTAATAAAAATTTCCCCTATTTATTAAAAAAAAAACCAAACACGATTTATTAAAAACCCACCCCAATTTATTAAAAAAAAACACACTCCAATTTAATAATAAAAATTCCGCCTAATTATTAAAAAAAAGCCCCCCCCGATTTATTAAAAAAACAAATTTTTACCCCGATTTATCCCAAACCCCCCCGATTCACCCCAAACCCCCCCGCTCACCCCAAACCCCCTTGGATTCACCCCAAATCCCCCCGATTCACC
>WBNO01029857.1:14686-37371 GCA_013400575.1 Peucedramus taeniatus
GGGAGAAGGTGCCCAGGCAGCGCCAGCCGATGGCCGAGCCGGGTCGCCCCCATCCGTTTGGCGCTCGCCCCCGGCGCTGTCGCGACAGACGGGACCGGCCCCGTGTGCCCCGGCAGCCTCGGGCAGTCCGGCAGTCCCGGGGCTCGGGGCAGCCTCGTCTCCTGTGGCTGCTGGTGCGGGTGGTGGAGCACCCCGAGCTGGGCCCACAGCCGTGTCCCGCTGCTGGCCCTCACACACCCCCATGTCCCTCAGGGACACCCCCAGTGTCCCCATGTCCCTCAGGGACACCCCCAGTGTCCCCATGTCCCTCAGGGACACCCCCAGTGTCCCCATGTCCCTCAGGGACACCCCCAGTGTCCCCATGTCCCTCAGGGACACCCCCAGTGTCCCCATGTCCCTCAGGGACACCCCCAGTGTCCCCATGTCCCTCAGGGACACCCCCAGTGTCCCCATGTCCCTCAGGGACACCCCCAGTGTCCCCATGTCCCTCAGGGACACCCCCAGTGTCCCCATGTCCCTCACACACCCACAGTGCCACCCCGTGCTCCCGGGCAGCCCCGCTGGGCCTGGATCAGCAGTGACAGCGGGATTGGGACCAGCACCAGGGGGACAGCGGGACCAGCACCAAGGGACAGCGGGATCAGCACCAAGGGACAGCGGGACCAGCGGCAGCCCGGTGCGGGGGTGCCCCGTGGCCGATCCCCGCCCCGGGCAGCCCCAGCAGGTCCCAGAGCGTGTTTTAGGCCCGGTGTGGCCGCAGCAGCCCCGGCGGAGCGGGGCCTCTCTGCAGCCAGCCGCTCCGGTCACCGGCTGCAGCCCGAGGCGCGGAGCGGCCGAGGGGAAGGAAGGCGCTCCCTGCTGCCATGCTGCAGCCTGGCCAAGGAAGGGGGCACTGCATTTCCACGGCAGACCGACGGCCAGCAGGAGTGCCCGGCTCGGACGGGTCCGGCCCCATCCCAGCTGCTGTCGGTCGGAAAGCAGAGCCCCTGTCCCTGCGAGGAGAGGAATTCCCAGGGGAGCTGCTGGGGCAGCCCTGGGCTCTGCACTCCCCACGGCAGCCCGGCTTTCTCCAGCCTTTGGCTGCTTTTGACATTTAAGGCAAGAATGCCTTGACTTTTCCAGGCTTTTCTTTCACAGGGAAGGTTCCTGAGGCACACGTGAGGCTGGAAAGCTCCGATCCTGGAGGGAAGTGAAATCTGGTGCAGGACAGGTGGGTTCTGTGCTGTCCCTGCAAGTGAGGGGGATGCTCCGCGTGTCCCCAGCCCTGCCACTGCCCCCAGGGCTGCTTCCCCAGGGATGGGTCATGGGGTTATTGAGGGAATCACTGGACACAAATTCAGCCCCATCAGGAGCAGCAAACCAGGGCAGATTTGGGATGCTTGATCTGAGGGGCACAGCTGGAACTGGGCTAGAGCTGCCCCTTCCCTCCCCAGCCCCCTTTCTTTCTTTCTTTCTTCTTCCCCCTGTAAAGAGTAGAAAAATACACAGTGTTAAAAAATATATGGTGTAAAGAGTACAACAGGACTTTATTATAGGAATTACTATTAAACATCTTTAGGAAAAAAATCACTTAT
Organism: Peucedramus taeniatus; assembly: GCA_013400575.1. Lineage (NCBI taxonomy): Eukaryota > Metazoa > Chordata > Aves > Passeriformes > Fringillidae > Peucedramus > Peucedramus taeniatus. Next base: position 16,261 of record WBNO01029857.1, read on the forward strand.
GGAAATAAATTCTAAAATAGCCACACTCACAAACGTCACAGATCAGTTTGTTTTGTTCTTTCGAAACCTTTCTGTAGAGAAATGATACAAACATCGCTGAGAATTGTACATGTTTATGTAAGAAATGCATTTTGGCTCCCAAGCCGGGTTTGTAGCCTTTCCACTCCATAGACCTGACTTTTTGTTTTTTACAGGACACAAAAACCCCCTCTCCATCTCCATTAAAATGATGCTTTGTGCCTCCAAGATATTTTGACACAGCTGCAGAGTGACATCACCCAGAGGCTGTGTCTGGCCTGGGATGTTTAAGGGCAACCTGTCGGGGGGTGGTGGTGGCCAAGGCGTGCCCAGAGCCCTGTGCCAAGGCCGGACACTGGCACCCACCTGTCCTGTCCCCTGCCCAGCTTACAGCCACCCTTCCTTGCTGTCCCTCTCTCAGTGGGAGCAGAGGGTGCTGGACACCTCAGGGATGTGCTCAGGCAGAGGGCAGAGGCAGCTGCTGGCCCGGAGCCGCTCCAGCAGCACACCTCGGCTGGCTTAGAGGTGACTCCGGACGTGTCGCTTTCCTCCCCAGGAAAGCTCAGGCCATCCCCCAGCCGCGGCAGGACCCAGCCCATGCCCAGCCCAGCCCTGGGGCCAGCAGCTCCCGGGAGAGCAGAATTCCCCTCCGGCCGCTGCTGCTTCCTGCGCTCATGGAAACTTCGCTGGCAGCGCAGCCCGCGGTAGCGGAGAGGCGCTGGAATGCTGACAGGCTGATCCGTTTCCAAGTTTGATTTTCTTCCAAATATGCAGAGCTGCTCTGGACTGGGAAGGAGTAACGGCAGCATCCCAGGGCCCCCAGGGCCAGCAGAGGGCAGGGAAGGAGCTCGTCCTTCTCTTCAGCACTCTCAGAATGGAAGTCCCACCCAGGGACTAAAGGATTTTCCGTGCCCTGATTCCCCCTTAGCCCCTTGCACCCTGAGCCAGGTGCTCCTCCAGACCCACGTCCTACCCTGGGCAGGGCAGGCAGAGCAGCCTGGGCCATCCTGTGCCCTTGCAGCAGCTCCTGACAGTTGTGCACAGCACCAGGAGCAGGGGTGGCCATGGGAATGGGACAGCCAGCGTGGCTTGGGGTGCCCCTAACCTGTCACCGTGCTGCCAACACTCAGGACTGCTCTTCAGTCCTTCAAAAGCAAAGGAGAGGACACCAAAACTGGTACGGGCTGGACGGGGTGGGAATTCTACTGCTTTGATTTTAGGAGCCCAAAGCTTGCTGGCATCCCAGGGTGCTCCCTGCACGGTGCATCCTGCCCTGGCCCTCGGCAGCCCAGAACTCGTCTGAGCGCCGGTGCTGCAGGAGTTTTGTGCTATGGAGACACCACCCAGACCCCACAGCCCCAGACACCTGGAAGCAGCCCTGCCCCTGGCCAGGAACCAGGGGAGAGTGAAGCTCACGGGCTGCCCCGGATCCCCAGCAGGGCTGGAGGGGCAGAGAGCAGCGCCCAACAGGTGCAGCAGCTGCAGCACCGCCGGGGCAGGGAGTCTTGGCCTCCACTTCAAAGGCACGCGGGCTCCGCTGGGATTGAAGAGGAGCCTGCCGGGAGCCAGCGCCTGCAAGGGGGACTTTTGTTACCAAACCCTGCGGAGAGGCAGGGAAAACAGTTGCGTGAGTGTTTGATGGCTGGGGCTTCTGCGTCTGCCGCCTTCACAGCTCCAATCCTGCAACGTTTGTGCTGGTTGGCAGGAGGCAGAGAGTGAAACAGGCACGTCTAGAGCCACCTCCTGCATTTGGCAGGGAACGTCGTGCCGATAAAGGAGAAGAAAATGTGCTGGCGGGAGCGAATTCTGACTTTACGCTCGTCACTTATTAATTACACAGCGAAGGAATTTGTTTATGTAATTATTTTTAGTCTGACAGCATCTCCAAGACCTGACAGCATCTCCGAGAGCTGCAGGCACGAGGATGGGGCTCTGCTCCCGCCCCGCACCAAACCCAGCAGTGCCCCCGAGCCCTGGTACAAACCCTCCACCAGCCCTGCCAACCCCTGGCCTGGGCTTGGCCTCTTACCCAGCGGGGGCATCCCTGGAGCTCCCAGACTCCGGGAGCACCCCCAGCACCCCACACCCCACGGGACGTGTCCTGCTCCATCAGTGAGGGTTCAACGGGTGTGAAATCCAGCCCTTGGTGCTGCCCACAGCGGCACAAAGCTCCCCAACTTCAAGGCAGTTGTAGCAATGCCGAAGGCAAAGGTTTAATTCAAAGTGAAACGCCTAGGAAAAGAAGGCCTTTCCTTTATAAACAATTTGTATTATTTGACTATTACCTGATCTGAATCTCTGCTCATTACTCCTAGCAATAATAGAAAACGGCTGTTAGCTTCCCTTTCTCACGTGGTTTTTGTTCCGGTGTGCGCAGAGTGAAGTTACATCAGACCACTACAGATATGTTCAGGAGTGCTCTGGCCAAGCAGACCCCACGTGGGAGCGGATCCTCGTTAGTAGGACTGATTTCACTCCTCCTGCACTGTCCAGCCGAGGGAGCAGGCGGGGCTGCTCCTCCCCAGCCTGAGCTCGCTGGTTCCTCCGCAGCCGCTCGCTGCCTGCTTTTTTTTTTCCTTTTTTTTTTCCTTTTTGGCTGATTTGCTCCATAGGAAAAGTTGTTTTCAAACCATTGGTAAGAAAACATTGTGCCTCACTTCGATACTTGTACTTCGGAGGAGTACAGCAGCAGAGGGGGAACAGCCAAAATCTGGGTGATTTGTTGGGTGGGTTTTTCCTTTTTCAGCAATCTCCTGATGAAGCCTCGTGCATGTCCTGTGCCAGCAAGAAACCCCAGTGCTGGGACCTGCAGGGAGGAGGAGGGGGAAGAGAACAGCACGTGCTCAGCCTCAGCCACACAGTGGCAGCACCCGGGGCTGTCCCAGCCGTGGCACCCATGGCCACTGATGGGGCTTGTCCCCACCCGGGCACACCCTGGACCCAGCCTAAAGCACGTGGCCCCTCTTCTAGCCAGGCTGGGCCATGGACACCGAGGTGATCATCCATCCCCAGATGCCTCTCACCGTTTACTGCCCTTCCTTTGGCGGCTCCTCCTCCTCCCGGAGCTGCTGCTGCCGTGCTTGGAAATCTTCATCTGAAAGGCAGAGGCAGGTGGGGGCTGCAGCCACCTCCACACCAGGACACCACAGTCCCAGCTCCAAGGAGGAGCCCAGGGGGAGCCAGCCCAGCTTCCCCAGGGCAGGATTTCCTTGCTCAGAGAGGGAATTCCCAGTGGGACTCGGGGAGTTTCTCCCAGGACATGCCTGAGAACACCGGATGGAGGTTTTTGGCCCACAGGGATATTTCTGCCAGGCGTTCACACCTGAGCCAGCCCTGGGGTGATGTGGGGCCAGGCACTGCAGGACCCAGCCGTGCCAAGCTCAGCACAGCCTGGCACAGCACTCCTTACCATAGGCATGTCCTTCCACGTCATCGAGAAGATTTGCCGTGGAAGCTGCTGTCCCCATCCTGCGCCCCCCGCTAAGGAAAACCACTTGTGGGGCCAGGATGTGCCCGTGGACCACAGCCACCCTTCCCAGCCCACGCTCCAGCCACAGAGATGCCCTGGGGAAGCCCCCAGGAGCACCCGAGTGAGGCCGCCCTGCTCCACAGCCCCTTTCAGGATACACCTGGTGCTTCAACAAGTGTTTTCTTTTTGATTTCCTCATTTTTGTCTTCTCAGAGAAGGCTCTGGCGAGTTCAAACAGCTTCTTGCGTGTGGCTGGAAGGAAGGAGCTGGGTGAGGAAAACCCAAAAACCCTTCCCAAAGCTGCCATGGGCAGGGGGAAGGAGAGGGGCAGGGCCAGGGGTGTGAGAGCCACCCACACCCGATACCCTGGGTTTGTCAGACTCGGAGAGGGAGACAGGGACACCTTGGTCCCTGATGGGAGATGCTCATGTTTTACCCTTTTTCTGGGATTTTCACAATCTTCCTTACCCACCCCTCCCAGTGTCCCCAGTGCCTGCAGCCCAGCTGAAGCCACCCAAGGACCTTTGTCCAGTTAGTGGTGGGAAAAGCAGGCTGTGACTTCTCAGAGAAAGGATGAGTTTGGGAGGGTGCCAGGAACCAGTGCCATCTCCCCCTGCCCACCCCACTCCCCCTCCCCTCCAGCCCTGCCAGGCTGCCAGCACAGGCCCTGCACACCACTCACATTTCCCCATGTGTTTGAGCTTGTCTCGGAATAAGGCATCGTCGGACACGGCCCCGCCGGCCTCGCTGGCTCCAGAGGGAGCTCCCTCACCTGCAAGGCAAACACCTGCTCACTGCACTGCCTGCCTGGCAAGGGGGCTGGGACAAATCACTTCCCATTCCAGCACCAGCAAAGGGCAGAGCTGGGGAGAGCAGGTGGGATGAGGGTGCTGGCACGGGGGCTGGCTCTGGATGGGACCCTCTGAGGACACAACCCCTGGGACCAGGAGTGCAGAGCCGTGGGCTCGCAGCACACCCTCACGGGTGCTCAGTCCCAGCACCAGCACCTCCCTCCAGGGCCAGCAGCTCCAAATTCCCCCAGGCTCTCACTGTGCTCCGGGTATTGGATTGTGCTACACAGTGGATCAGGAGCAAGCCAAGCTGGGTCAGGGAAGCAGAGATCCCCAGAGCCATGTCCCTGTTCCCCAGGTCCGTGAGCCCAGCTGGAGCCCTGCCAGGCTGCCCAGGCTCGCCCAACCCCGTGCAGGGCCATCAACAGACACCAGCTCTAATTCTGACTCTGGGCAGCTGCTGTGCTCCGAGGTTAATCAGGATTACCCAGGAACAGTCACTATGCCTCGAGGCACAATCCTCTGCTCCAGCCCAGGCAGGGAGGGCAGGGATGGATGGAGGCAGGATGCAGGAGCACCTCCACGTGGGGAGGGCAGGAGCACCCCACCAAGACCCACCAGCTCCTCTCCCGTGCTGGGAGGGCAGCAGAGAGGGATCAGCCAGTTTCCTCCCTCCACAGCCACGCTGGAGGCAGCTGGGCAGAGGGATGGGAATGCAGGGGCCGTGGGGGATCCTGCTGTGGAGAGACAATGCTCACATGTCTTGGAAGTTACCTGATAATACGGAGGAGAAACCAAAGTCGTTGCTGACAGCAACACCGGTCGACTTGGATTTTTTTGACTCATATTTCAATCGATCTGAAACACAAAAAGCGCAGCGCCCGCTCGATCAGACCCTCGAGGCAGAGCACATGGCTCTGCTCCCCTCTCCCCTGACAGCCCCGTGGCTGCTGAGGGACAGGCTGCTGGCAAGGGAGGGAGCTGGGGCTTTGCTTCAGCACAGCAACCACAAGCACTTCGGTGGGAGCCCGCAGCAGCAGAGGAACTGCCCACCCACCACAAGCACACAACGAGCATACCCGTGGTTTTCCTGCCACCTGCAGTGACAGTGCTGCCAGGACCCTGCAAAGCCTCATTGACAGGGCTGGGGGGGATTCAGAGGCCATTTCCAAAACTCCTTGTTATGGATTCTGCTGGGCTGTGCCAGAGATGCTGCAGAGGTGTGGGCAGGGGGAGGAGAGCAGGAGTGCAGGGAGCAGCCCACCAGTGCGGGCAGCTCAGACCACCAGCCCTCAGCCTGGCCACATCTTGTACTGGCTCTGCTTTGGCACAAGCCCTGATCCCACGGGCAGGCACTGCTGCCAGCAGCCAGAGTCACAGCAGGGCACACATCCAAAAAGCAGAAGTTGCTGAAGGCCCTTTCACCTCTCTCCAGGGCGAGAAGGAAATCCCGGTTCCTCTGGAGCTCCTTCATGAACTCTTCGTTCTGCAGGAAGAGCGCGATCCGCTCGTCCTCCAGGTACTGCTTCCATCGCCGCTCCTGCTCCAGGGAGCCCTGGCCCCGTGGCACCGGCCCCCGTGGCACCGGCCCCCGTGGCACGGGCTGCCGGCAGCCGTGGGAGCCCTGCGGAGGCAAACATGGCACACGTTGGGGGGTGGTCTCAGGGGGTCCCTGCAGCAGCACCTCGGGCTGAGCTCGGCCTTTTGCCCCTTTGTTACGCCATCCTGCCCCGGTGGGCACCGACTGCTGCTCCCAAAGGGGTTCCTCCCTCCTCTGCACAACAGCCCAGGGCAAAAGGGACAGAGGGGGACAGGGCACCACTGCCTCTGCCCCTTGGGAAGGGTGACAGGGCAGAGGGGACAGATATCCCACGTGGGAACCTTTTGGAGCTCCTTTTGCAGAGCACAGACTGGCAGGGATTTTTAACTTTAAGCCGTGGGGTTGTGCCACAGCAGAACTTGGTGTGGAGGTACGAGAAGGGTCTCAGCAGCATAGCTGCTTTATCTCCCATCTCCAGAGAGCAGAGTCTGCAGTGTCCTGCTGACAAACGCCCCTGCACGAGGCACACCTGGGGAGCAGCACAGCCGCACGCTGCGGCACAGCCTCATCCCTGCCTACAATATTTATCTGATTTGTAGCTGCTCCCAGAGAGCCATAAAAAGCAAAAAGCACACAATTACTGGGGAAAGAAAAGGGCAGCTGCTCCTCTCCTCCCCCTGAGCCCAAATGAATTGGCACGTTCCTATTCCCAGAAAGGTAATAGAGCCCGTGAAGCTCAACTTGCAGGGCAATCATTCATGAAAACGTGGCAGGCTGCCTTTGGAGACCAAACAAGAGCGAGGAGCAGGGTGCCTGCAGCCCCCACCAGCCCTCTCCATGCCAGGAGGGTGCTGGATCAATTTAGGGGTTCCTGTGTTAGCAAAGGGCCAAGGGATGCCCCAAATTGTGCTTGGAGCTGAGCATGATGCCCAGCATGTGTTGGGGCTGCTTGTTCCCCATGGGATGCTGCCCACTGCCTGCCCTGCAGCTGGCACCCAAAACTTGTGGCTTAAAACAACCATGGAGCACATGTGGACTCTGATTTCCCAAGAGCAAATTCTCTGGCTTGCACTAGGTTTCCCACCCAAATTCCACTGCAGCAGCCCTCAAGTGCCCTGGCAGTGCTGCTCTCCTTAGGAGCATTACTGGTCCTGCTGCTCCTCACCAGAGCAGCAGGCAAGATTCTAAAATAATTGAAAATATTAGGTGCTTATGGCAAGTGGCATTTCTGGCACTAATCACTTGGATAATGCAGGAAAAATATCAAAGCTTTGCTGAGAGCTCTTTCACACCTTGCCCACTTCAGTCTCTTGAACAGGACACGCTCCAAAACTTTCGTGTTAGCCCAGATGCTTCCAGCGTGCTGATGCTGCAAGCTCAGGGTGGCTGAGGACTGGGACGGTGTCCATGCCACCCCACGGAGCAGGCTGGGAGGAGTGGCCAAGCCTCACCTGTGTGCTGGCTGTTTGCTGGGGCAGGATGCGCAGGAAGTCCTCGGGGAGGTTGCCCAGCAGCGGCGGGTTCCAGTTCCTGTAGTGCGCCGTGCTGCCGGGGCCGGGCACGTCCGTCCTGCGGGGCAAACACAGCCAGCACCCCGGTGAGGAGGAACCCACCAACACCTGGCACAGCAGAGCCTGCCACAGCAGAGCCTGGCAGAGCAGAGCCTGGTGCAGCAGAGCCCGGCACAGCAGAGCCCGGCACAGCAGAGCCTGGCAGAGCAGAGCCTGGCACAGCGGAGCCCGGCACAGCAGAGCCTGCCACAGCAGAGCCCGGTGCAGCAGAGCCTGGCACAGCAGAGCCTGGCACAGCAGAGCCTGGCACAGCGGAGCCCAGCACAGCAGAGCCTGCCACAGCAGAGCCTGGCACATCAGAGCCTGCCCAGCTCCACCAGCAGTCCTGGAAACCACGAAACCCCAGCACATCCCCAAACCTGCAGCATTAGCATCAGCTCTGGAGAGTGAAAGCTTTCCTAGAGTGTTTGGAACATTTGGGAGCTGTATTTCAAGTCTTGCCCTGCAACTCTGCATGCTGGCTTTTCCTTCTCCTCCCTGTTTCACTCAGACTCCCAAAAACCAGCCTGGTGGAGCCCCAGCACTGCAGGGATTTGCCCACCAAGCTGACAAACGTCTCTCACCCAGCATCACACCCGGCCTGCACAGAGGGCAGGGGCTGGCACAGAGGTGCCCAGGGCTCACGCCTGCTGTCCCACAGCCCCACAGCTACAGCCAGAGCGGTGCTGCCAGGGGCCAAGTGCGAGCCAGCCGAGGTGTGTGGTGAGGAGCCGGGTGGGGCTGGCTGCCCAGCACCTGGTGTTTTCCAGCAGAGGCGAGCGCTCCCCGCCCCCGGAGCTGATTTTTGCCATTCCACACGCTGCCGGAGCGGCTTTCCGGCCCCTCAGCTGTTCGTGTTTTAGACCCTCACAGGGATTTTTGAGCCAGCTGTGAGCTTCATTCATCTCCCTTGGCTTTGTCTCACTCGACCCTATAAGGAGCAGGGCCAGCCGACACAGCCTGACCCCATGTGCTGGCACAGGGTGCCCCGGGAGCAGGAGCTGCGCGGGGCTGGGGCTGGGGCTGGGGCTGGGCTCACCTGGGCGGGGGCGTGGGCGGGGCGCGGGGGTAGCGGCTGCCCAAGGCCTGGCTCTCGTAGGCGGGAGGGGAGTACACAGGAGGGGGCTCCTCGTCCGAACTGTCCGGCTCCAGGGTCCGCTCCAAGATCTGCAGGGTGAGAGGATGGGGTGAGGGCAGGACAGGGAAATGCTCCTCAGCGGGCCAGAGCCCCACGTGCAGCAGCAAAACAGGGACGGCACGGGCTAAAGGCTGCTGCAGAAGATGGGGCAACCTGCTGGCACTGGACCTCCTGCATGCAGGGGGGTTTTGGTGGGGTTTGGAGGTACTGCTCTCAAGGCAAGAGGGTGGCTGAGTCTATCCTTGGTGCACACAGCCCAGGGGAGTCTCTCTGACAGCAGCAGAAGGGTCTCTGTTGGGTTTTGGGGCAAGGGAGATGGGGGAGAGCACTTGGCTTGAGCCTGAAGCACTGCCCAAGACAATCTTCGGTGCAGCAGCCCAGCTGATCTGGGCACTCAAACCTCTGCCTGCCTGCAGCAGTTGAGTAGCACCGTGCCCAGGCAGGAGGAGGCAGGATGAGACTGATGTGCCCACTCATGGCGACCCAGCTGTGGAAGGCAGAGCCCACAGAGGGGACCCCACGCAGGTTACCTCGGGGGGGATGCTGTCCTCCGAGTCCGAGCTGTCGTCACAGCCGCTGCCGTCCAGGTTCATCTGCAGGAGCTGGTCGATGGTGGCGTCCACGGCGCCGTTGTTGGCTCTCAAGACACACTCGATGATGTCGTAGTCCATGTTGGGGAACATGGTCTTGAAGTCCTCCATGGCCTGGTTGAACTCCAGGCGCCGCACCTGCCTGGCGGGGCGGCTGTTGTTGAGCTCCTGGGCGGAGGAGCCGCCGCGGGAGCCGCCGTTGCTGCTGCTCCGGCGGAAGAGGCTCGTCATGGCGGGGCGACTGCGGGGGCTCGGCGCCCGTGGTCCCGGCTGTGCCCGTGCCCCTCCTCACCGGGGGCTGNGCGCGTCAGCCCCCGGCGCACGGCTGCATCCTCCCACCTGCAGAGGGGACAAGGGACAGAGTCACCCAGGGGACAGAGTCACCCAGGGGACAGCACCCAGAGGCTCCCCCGTCTCTGGAGGACATTCGGTTCAGTTCCACCCATCCCAGCCCATCCTCGTGGGACTGAGCCATCCCCGCAGCGGGCCCGGCACGCCGGGGCCTGGACGTGCCGTGCCAGGAGCTGTACCAACAAAATACAGGGCAAGAAAAATGGCATTACTTCTACTGCCGAGGGCTGCCCAGATTTAACGTTTCCAGGTTTGACATGTATTTATAAATACAGTAAAAACACTCTTTAAAACATGGAGTGGGCTAAAATGCTCTGCAGCACGGCAAATCAACCTTTTGGAAAAGCTACCAAATCCAAGATTAACATTCACTTTAAAACCATAAACAGATTATACAGCTACTGCTTCTCGTTTGAAAATGCAGGGCCAAATTCAGTTCTGGATTAACTCCACTGTTTGAAACAGAATTACCCCAGGAACACTTTTGATCCATAATATCATTTTCAAAGGCTTTTTCTTAAGTGGCAGGCAGAGAGTTCAGGATAACTGTCCCTAAATGGTATTTAATGCAGAAGAACGTGCCAAGCACATTTCTTAGCGAAATGGTCTAATCAGATTCCAAACCATTAAGAGGAGCAGTCACCTCTGAAGGTCACCTGGGCTCTCCCCTGCCCAGCAAGACCATGTGTGACAGCAATGTCCCCAGTGCTTGGCCCCTGTGCCAGCCACAGCCCTGAGCTGCTCCAAGGGGCTTCCAGAGGCTGCTGAGAGCAAAAGACACCTGCAATACATGGGGAACTCAGCAGGAACTCAGGGAGAAGTTTACTTTTTGCCCCACTGCTTATTTACCCCCACCTTCATCCCCAGGGACAGCGCTGCTCTGACTCAATACCAGAGGAATCACAGGGATGATTCTTGCTCCAGGCACATTCTGCTCTCCTTCCCTGGCTTTTTTGTAATCCTGGAATGCATCCTTTGCATTTGGATGCACCAGTGCTGCACCTCGGTCCCTGGGCTGAGCACAGTGCCAGGGGCCATCCAGTGCCACCTTCCAGAGGACAGGACGAAGGGAAAAGCAACAGGAGCTTTTCACTGTCGGGCACAAGGGGCCATTTCCAAACAGCAGCAGGAGCCCCCAGCTCACTCCTGCTCACTAATAATATCCATTTAACTGGTCACTCAGCCAGGAACTGTCTCCATCCCAGTAATTCTCAGTTCCCAGGATCAGCTTGCCAGGAGCCAGGCATGGAGCAGCGCAGTGCGAGCAGAGCAGGAACAATTCCGACAGCTCTGCCCGGCTCTATTCACTGTGGACAAATAAATCTGCTGGAGTCAATTAATAAAACACTGCTGCTCGCTTCCTCCTCCGCTCCCCTGACTCATTCCAGCAAAGAGCCGGCATTGTTCACACCTCTGGAATTATACTTTAATTGCAATATTGCATGGCTGGTTTAGTCACGTATTAAATTGAGTTGTAACACATACACAGGGTACACACCTCCTTACAAGATTTGGCTACTCCAAGAGGATGGGGAGCGAGCCTGGACACCTACGGGAACACAGCTTATGCTGGATACACACACACGATCCATGGATGGAGATGAGAGTTTCTGTGGAGAACCATTAGCTCAGCAATCCTGTGCCAGCCCATAAACCTCAAACAGCAAAATAAGGCTGGAATTCCCCAGATCCCCATAAAGTATCCGAAGTACCTGGGCTGGGGAATCTTTGTCTTCCAGCATTTGACCTTTGAGTGTATATTTAAAGGCTTCCCTGTAACCATGAGGGCCATGGCTGTGCCAGGCACTGGCAATCCCTCTGCCCTCTGGGCTCCTGTTGCCAACACCAACTCTGAGGAGTGTTAATCAACACTGCAGGAGAGTCTGGGACAGCTCCCTGGAAGTGCTGGATAGTGACACTGAGCACAGCAACGTGCTGAGCCATGGAAATCTTCTGGTCAGAAGATGAACAAAATTAGGGATGAGGACAAGATATTTTACACCAGAAAGGCTCTGCTGCACATCTGGCTTCAAACAGTCCAAAGGGAATGTGTTGGGACCTTCCCTGCCCTGAGATACCCCAGGAATTCGGGGCTGGCAGGGGCTGCTGAGAAGGCACAGACCAGGGCAGTTCACATGCCCTGAAGGCTTTTAAACCCATTTTTCAAAGTCCTGCTGCTAATCCAAAGAAATGCAAATCACTATATCAGCATGAGTTAAAATCCAGGGAAAAGCAAGTGGCCCTGTTGGCAGGAGCTGATTTAAAATACCAACAGGTAGCTGTATTCTGAGATCCTCCCCAGTTCCTGCTGTCTGCACAGTGTTCAGGTGAGCAGTGGGGAGGGCAGCAGAACCCCGGTGGCAGCTGGGGAAGGGGCTCAACATGTTCCTGGCCCTTATTTCTGTGATGTCAGTCAGGGGCTGGGAAGCTGCCAGGAAAAGCAAAATCCTTCGGATTTCCCAAAAAGGAAAGAAGTTGGTGTGTGCCTGCAGCCCACATGGGCACAGGCACCCTCAGGGCACGGGCTGGGCCCCTCTGCCCTCCTGCCCCATGTGCAGAACCAGGCTGGGGTGACTCCTTGGCTGCTGCCTGACCAACTTTTCTCCTGCCTGACAACAGCTCCCGCCCTGTTATCCGCAGAAGGACCCTGGATGGGTTATTCATCCTCCAAACCCAGGCACAGGCATAATCCTTCGCCCTTCTGCTGCTCCCATCACAGGAGGAGCTTAAAGGCTTTGCAAGCTCCTGTCTGTGTGTCCCCGTCCCACAGGTCACAGAGAGCAGGGACACTGGTGTGGCTGGCACTGCCCCTGTGCCCCCACCAGCCCTGGCAGCACAGGATAAATCCTCCTGTCCTGGCAGTGCCTGGTCCTGGCTCAGCTCAGCTGAGCCACCTCACATCCAGCAGTGGTGGCTGTGCTGGCACTGACCTGTGCCACGGAGAAAGTGCCAGGTGACATCCCGTGCCAGGCTGGGGACAGGTACAGAGCCAGCACTGGGTTAGGAAGGGCTGCCCCAATGCCACATCCACACCAGCTTTTATCCAAGTTCCTCCACAGGCTGGGATGGAGCTGGCACTGAAAATGCTGTGTTTTGGTGTCACTGCACTGCTAGGACAGCACAGGACACTTTCCCACACACCTCCATGACTGCTGTCTCACTGCACACTGCCAGGCACTGGCACACCTTTGGCTGCCCTTGGCTCACCACTCAAACCCATAAAATACAACCAAACATAAGCTGGCTTTGGGGGGCAGCTCCCCCCTGCCAGCCCAGGGGTTCACCAAGCTGCTCTTCTGCCACCCAAGCTGCCAGTGACTTGCACAATTCAGAGCCACCCTTGCCAGAGCCAAGGACGAGAGCAGAGCCAGGAGAATGCCTGAGTCAGGCTCCTGGGGAGGGATAATGCTCCCAGCCTGGCAGGAGCATCCTTCTGTGCCCCCAGCATCCTGCCTGGGCACAGCTGCTCTCACCCAGCCCCGGCAGCAGGCACTCAGTACCTCCCAAAAATGGGCTCTTCCATGGAGGGATGGCCTGAGGGGAAAGCTCTGGAGAGGCTGCTGGCCTCAGCTGCCCGGGAGGAGCAGCTGGATAATCCCGGGGGTCGTTCTGACCAGGAATGTGGTGCTGGAAGCAGCAGTTGCTCGGCACAGAGCACAGCCCCACCGGAGGAGCCAGCAGCTGGAAAAGCACTGGGACTGATGGCTCACAGCCCTCCCTGCTCAGGGAAGAGCCTTGGCACCGAGTGCAGACCAGAATATTCCCTTCCCCAGTGTCTGCTGAGGCTCAGACAGCAGATGGGATTGCTCAAACGCTGCCCAGCCCCTTCTCCCCTGCTATTGCCACGCTGTGTTCATGGATCCCCCTGAAAACACGCTGGAGCCGGGACCCACCTCTGCAGCCAGGACAGGGGTGACACCACCGAGTGCAGGGTCCCCCCCAGCCCCGCACTCCCCAGCCCTCAGGGCATCATCCCATGGTGGCTGCTAGCCCAGGCCTGTGGTGCCTCAGCTGGCGATGCAGAACAGACATGCAGCAGCATTTCCATGCACAGGATTATTTGGAGAAAAGGGCTGACAGCTCCCCTAGTTCCTGGAGGGAAGACTCTTGGAAGAAGTCTTAAAACTCAAGGATGTTAAACTAGAAATAATGGCTCTGTCCAGAGCAGATGTGCTGAGTTCTGCTGCAGCCAGGGGATTGCTCAATGTGGGAACGGGAAGTCTGGAACGTGACTGCTCAGCAGCTGCAGGTGTGACTGTAATAGCACTGAAATTGGGGTGAAAAGTATATGATCAGGAACAGAAATTATGCTATTCTCTACCACCAAACATGCCAAGGATGTGCAGGATGGGCCCCTACCAGTCTGTCCTAAATCCCCTTGTCACCTTCCTCTCTGCCTCAGGGGATGCCGTGCACCCCTCCTGGGCCCACAGCCTGGGAAAATTGCTCCGAGCAAATCCTTTTTCATGGAAACAAATAAGCACCTGAGGATCTCCTTTAATACTTGTTCTACCGCGTATTAAAATGGCTGGGTTTAAGCCCTTTTCAAAAGCAAAAGCAATCAGGGAGGCGAGCACAAGTAAGCCCTGCTTGGGAACCTGTGCAGCACGTACCTCTCTGCAACAGGAAATTCCCCTCTTGGCTGCCAGGGCAAGTGCAGAGGAACCGGGAGAGCCATGGAGTGACCCCAATCCCAACACGTCGGCATTCCTGCCCAGGTGGTCTCACCCAACAGCTTTACTGTGGAGCCCTGGACACTGCAGCGCTCTGAACACTCAGGATCCACCTTTAAAGGGTGCAGCTGCTGCCTCGGGGCACCCACTGCCCTCCCTCCGGACAGATTTATGGGAGCCCTTTGTGAGCCGACCAGATGTCGGCCCTCCACGGCACCCAGCTGGCTCCTACAGCACCAGCACCCCGCTAAAACCTGGGGGGACACCCTGAGAGCCAGGCAGGGCTGCACCCCGCGCACAGCACCCACCTTCCCCTGCCAGTGCCGGGGTGCAGCGGGACCCACAGGGCTGCCAGGGGGTCCTGCTGCCCCCAGCCCTCCGTGCCAAGCCAGGCAGAGCCACCCCCTGTCCCTCGGCATTGTGCAGCGCTAATCCCCGGCTTTCACACGTTTGCCACGGCGGGACCACAGCCCCCGCCCCAAACTAAGCCCACATTAATGAGGTAGCACTGGATCCTCATCCAGAAGTCGCCTGCCTTGCCAGGCTGCCTTGCACTGGTTTCATTGAAGGTAATTTGATCTTGGTAGGACGACATTCCTAAAATAGTTGAGGGAATTCAAACATGAAATAAGGTTTCCAGGAAGGGATTAAAAAAAAATAGGTCAAGCAAGTGTGAGCGATTAAAGTGACCCGGCATCCCTTTTGTACGGTTTAACTGCGACTCTCTCCAACTCTATCTTGCATCAACGTGTAATAAATTAGATCCACGAGGCTGCCCAAAGCAGAGAGGCTGATATAAGATTATTGCAGGAGATGGCCGGTGTCGGTGACCTTTCCTCCCCTGGCTTTCACCGCCGACATCAAACACACAGGGCCCAGCTGAACCATCAGCTCAGAGCTTCGAGCTCAGAGTGCTGCCTCCGTCCCACGGGACGTGCCTGCGCCCATCCCAAGCCTCCTGCCTCAGTTTACCCATCCCGAGGCTGGCAGGAGGGAAGCTCAGGCGCCCCCGTGCCCGCCGCTGTCCCCCCGACACCGGCAGCAGCCACCACGCAAAGCCCTCGCGCCATATGTCACACAAACCCGTCCTTAACTGCTTATCCCTCTTCTCCCTTTGTGCTCCCAGCTCGGCACAAAAGCGCTGGGAAGCAGCTGGGAGTGAAAGAAAATAAAGATTCCTGCGGACACAAAGGTGTGTGGCATTCCCTGGGGATCGGGCTCAGGGCAGGGCATGTGGAGGATTCGCTGCCAGGCAGTTTTTGGGTTAGGTTTGGGCAGTGAGTAATAAAGGGGAGTGGGGGAACATGAACCCGGCTGGGGGCAGGGCCGACCTCGCTCCCTGGATAATTAGTGTGGCTAATTCCAATTGCTAATTTGCCATTATAGGTCAAGGGTCACAGGAATTAAAGCATAGGAGGGAAAAAGGGAGAAAGAGCCTGAGTAGAGGTAGTCCCTTCCCCTCCATCTCTCTGCATAGCAGGAACATACTGGAATGGACTGGGATGAGACTGGGCTGAGCCTGCCCCAGGCTGGTGCAGAGCATCTCTGCAGGATTTGGCCCTGGGCATCCCACGAAGGCAGGGCCAGGCCGGGCCAGGCCGTGCAGAGCAGGCCCAGCCTCCAGCCTCTCCGGGGGCTGCTCTCCTGCCATCAGGGTTTAAGGGCCGTCGCTCACTGCGCAAAGGAAAAATCCCGTATTGATTCACCCGAAGCTCTGGAGCACAGACCGCACGAGTTTCTATGGAAACAAAATTAGTGGAGTAAAACTCTCCCTGCCAGCACATGGTGAATTATTCACCAGGACAGGCCACTGGCCAGAGGGGCTGCTGAGAAGATTTAAAGGTGATCACAGTGCAGCTGCTGTGATCCCCCTTCCCTCAGGGACCAAACCACAGCCAGGGAGGATGAAAAGCCCTGGGTTTCCATGCCATGTGTGTGGTGGGAAGCTCCTGCACCTCCCTCACCATATCCACAGCCTCCAGGGTCCCCAGGGAGAGAAGGAGGGCTTCCCCCTCGCTTCCCCCATCCCAGCCCCTTGCAGCACAGCAGTAATACAAAGTGTCACTGCCTGATGTCCACCTGCCATGCACCGGCCCCCCCGTGGTCACCCATCCATGCCTGGCAGGCAGGATGAGCCTGAGGGCAGGACTGCCTGCAGGCCAGCTCATCCCACAGAGCCTCTCAGCACCAGCTCAGCGCTGTGAGCCAAGAGCCAGGGAAGAAAGGCACTGATGAAACACAAACAGAGGAGGGTTTTTTCATGAGTCACTAAGCCATATGGCGGAGGCAAGCTATCCCGGGAAAGTGCCGAGCCAACAATCCAGCACTGCCGTACCCTCCTTGTCCTGGGACACAGTGTCACACTGTAACTGCACCGGGCTTTTGTCCTCCCTCCCTCCCTCCCTCGTGCTGGGTGACATTGCTCAGCAAAGGAGAACCTGCCTGAAAGGCTACACCTCACCAGGGACAGGTGTTTAATTGAGGCCCTACGTCAGGCCCCTGCTGCCAACCAGCACAGGCTGCTCCATCCCGGCACAACCCGGATTGTAGGGTGGAGAAAAGCCCTGAAAGGAGGAATGTTGAGTTTGCTCCGTCACAGCATATCACAGAAATTACACGGGACACTAACCTGGATTTGAAGCCAGGCCAAGGCTCAGAGAAACTGCCTCCTCAGCAGGAGAATCACTCCTGAGCTAGTCCAGTTCTGGGTGGCAAAGGGACCCAGACCCCCTGCAGTGGCTCTGCTTGTTGCCCCCTTCGGGAACAGCCACGTGCTGGACCCAGCCTCCACAACGGGTCACGTTCCTCAAAATCCTATCTTGCTTCTCTTTCATTATTTTTAAGTTTGCATGACTAATTCAGGTACATCCCATCCCAGATGATTTGTATTGATCATGGCAATCACCAGCCAGGAAGGGTAAAAGCCACAAGGATTTCAGAAGGATCACTTTAGCCTGCAGGAGCTGGGAATCCTCCCCAAAGACTTGTCCCCCATCCCCACCGCTGCCTTAGGGCCCCAGCACGTGTTCCCAGTGACCCATCTCCGCCAGCAGAGCTCCAGCCACAGTTCTCTCCATTTTCTGGAGGTGGTCTCCCTGTCTCCCCCTGCTCAGCCCTGCTTTCCTGCGCCAAGGACAGCGGCCAGGCTCCATCCCGCAGTGCCTGTGTGCCCATCGGCGTGTGCCTTCCCTGGGGAAGAGAGAGCGAGGCCAGGGATCGACCAGCTGTCAGGCAGAAGGAAGAAATACCACTTCCAGGAGTCAGAGCTCATTTCCCTGCAATAAAAGCAGGCTGGGGCTGGAAAAATGTACCACTAATGGGGATGCACATCCCACACCACTCCAGCCGCCGATAGGAAAGTACCCAGGGGCTGTAGCTTGGAAAACTAAAAGCCATCAACAAGGCTTGGTTTTAAGTGGCACAGCTGTAGATTAGGCCCAGATCAGGGCATAAAGGATCTGCCATTCCCCACACGGATTATTGCTGTGGCTGATGCCCTCCACGTGCCAGCCTCGGCTCCTGGCTCTGAGTTATGGCTCTTCCAGCAGATAGAAAAGAAAACCTTACTGCTTCCTTCCAGGGAGGGGAATGGCTCAGATCAGCATCCAAGCAGGTGTGTGGGACAGTTCTGCCTCCCCAAAACATCCCCTGGGGATCCAGGCAGACCCTAAGGACTGGGACAGGCCTGGGCCCAGCCAGGGGACAGTCCCTGCAAGGCAGCTACTGTGGGTTTGAAGACACACTTGTTTGTTTGTTTGTCGCTGGGCAACAGAGAGGATGGAAAAAATGTCAATGTCATATTGTCACCTATGAGTCACCACTCAGCACGGGTCAGATCGAGATGCCCCAGTCCTGCCACAATCGAGCGTGGGGAGACCGGAAAAGGGCCCGAGGCACCCCAAAAACAGCTCACCCCGGCTCTCTCTGCCTGTCTGGCCCTGCTCTGACACCTTCCCCATCCCCACAGATGGGGACTCGAGTGGCCTGGGCACATCACTGGCCTGGGGACATCGGTGGCCCAGGGGCAACTTTGGGAGCCCTGGAAGGCGAGGCAGGAATTTGCATTCCTATTTGCATTTCCTAATTGCGCCTGCGGGTTTCCTGGGGCAGCGGCTGTCTCTGGTTTCCATGGCAGGTTTTGTGCAGACCTGGAGAACCGAGGGAGGCACAAAGAGGCCACAATGGACCTGCCACTCACCCGCATCAAAGGCGGCCGGCGGGGCGGGCCGGGGGCACCGCGGACGGGGCACCGCAGCCTGTCCCCCCCGGACCCCCGGGGACAGCACGGGGACAGGGTGGCTGGTGGCCGATGCGCCGGGACAGCCGCGGTTCCAGCCGTGGGGACATGCCAGCGGTGAGGCTGCCTGGCGGAGCAGAGGAGCCACAGCCGCTGTGGCCCAGAGGCAGCAGCTGCTCCGCGCCCGTCGGAAGTGGTGCAAGAGCTGGACCCAGATGTTCCCCCTGTTCTCATTTCCTGTTATTTTCAGCCCGCTTTCCACCCAGCTGGGTGGGTTGCTTTCTCCTTCCAGCTTCCCACTCCATTCAGGGACAGTCTGGCTCGCTGCTGTGCCCATCCAGCTCCCGTGCTGGCCCCGGGGAACCGGCAGAACGGCCGAAACGGACCCGGGAAAACCCGGTCCCCACAGCGCTGCTGCAAGCCCAGTGCCACCGAGCAGAGGTGAGGCTCCAGCCAATGTCCCTCCACCACCCTGGCCACGCTGATAGAGATGGTCCCACCACAAGAGAGGGACCCATCTCTGCCTGCCTCGCACAGCTGTGAAAGGCTCTGTGCTATTATTCCAAGTTTTTTTCTTATTTTATAGTTATCAATTATCATCACCATCATCTTGTGCTGCCCCAAAGCCTCCCAGCTCTGACCACGAGCACCCCACAGGTGAGTCCACCCACAGGGTTAGGGCAGAGCCCCCTTCCCACACGTCCCACTGGGATTTTACCCTCACGGCACAGACACTGGACATGAATGACCCTTGGATCCCCTCCTGGCTCTCCCACTCCCAATGCCAGCATGCCCAGCATGCCCTGTTATCTGTGCCCCTGCAGAGGGTGTTGTTGCAGGCAAACAAGCTCCAGCACCCCCTGTCAGGCTGCTGCTCCCCGGGGCTCGGGGGCAAAGCCCCTCAGCCACGCCACCAACGCCGTCAGGTGTCGGCGGGTTTTGTTAATTTTCTTCTCATTTGAAAGCTCTTTTTTAATAAAATGCTGGAAAAGTTCAAACTTTCCCAGGAACTCTGTGGCTGGGAAGAGGATGGGCACCTTTGACAGAAATAATTTTGTCTATCAGAGGCTCTGACACCAGGGCTGTGGAGAGCCAGGGATTGGTGCACAAAGCTCTGCCAGCATCAGGCACACGCTCACCACAGCCAGGCTGGATAACACGGTGGGAAAGGCCACAGGGGCACAGCTACCAGGAGGTGATGGCAGGGACTCCTCTGCCATGACCACCAGCAAAAGCTTCCCCCCACCAGCACCAGCCAGTCTGCGCTCCCAGAGGGTTCCCCTGGGGTCTCATTGCCCCAGTGCCACATTCTCACCGAGCACTTCCACAGGAAAACCTCCGTGAAAACCACAAAAAGCTTCTCAGCGCAGCAGATGCCGCTTCAGCCTGTGTTCTTAGAGATGGAGGAGGAGGAGGAGGATGTGAGGAAAGCCACAGCTTCCCCAGCGCAGGGCAGCCCTGCCAGCAGAGCCCCAGCGGCAGCCGCAGGGGTCAGCCCAGGATGGTGGTTCTCCCGTGGAAATCCTTACGGCTCCAGCCCCCGTGTTTGTTGTCAGTGGCAGCAGCAGGAGGAAGTGTGAGGAGGAGGTGCGACTCCACTGCTTTTTAAGAAAATAATAAAAAAGAGCCTTTCCAACCAGCCTGAGAGACAGACGGTGCAGGAGAGCACTGCTTTGAGCGGTGACTTGCACTTGACTCCTTCTCCATCGCTGTCTGCCCACAGCCCACCGGCAGCAATTTCAGCGCCGGACAGGAACCCCAAGTGAGGATCAGCCTGGCAGGATGGTGCCCTCCATCCTTATGGAAGATGACAGATGTGGCTGAGCTGGGCACCCGGTCAGGGGCTCACAAGTGACCCTGGTCACCCAGGAGGTGACCACCACTGTTGTGGCACACCAGGGCCCCGCCAATTCCTGCACCAAGCCATGCCCACCTGGTGGGGACGGCGGGGTGAGAGGTGTGCTACTCCATGAATGCGGCACAGGACAGGGACGATGTCCGGCAGCAGGAAGACACCAAATCCAAAGCCCCAGTGGCACGGAGGGGTCACGCTCGGGGACTGGCGATGCTCCGGAGCTGAGCGGGACACGGGTCCTGCCCCAGGCCGAGCCTGCCGGCCCACGCCCGGCCCCACACGGGATGGCCCCTGGCCCCTCACGGGATGGCCCTGGCCCCACACGGGATAGCCCCTGGCCCCTCACGGGATGGCCCCTGGCCCAACACGGGATAGCCCCTGGCCCAACACGGGATGGCCCCTGGCCCCACACGGGATGGCCCTGGCCCCTCACGGGATGGCCCCTGGCCCCTCACGGGATGGCCCTGGCCCCACACGGGATAGCCCCTGGCCCCTCACGGGATGGCCCCTGGCCCAACACGGGATAGCCCCTGGCCCAACACGGGATGGCCCCTGGCCCCACACGGGATGGCCCTGGCCCCTCACGGGATGGCCCCTGGCCCCTCACGGGATGGCCCTGGCCCCACACGGGATAGCCCCTGGCCCCTCACGGGATGGCCCCTGGCCCAACACGGGATAGCCCCTGGCCCAACACGGGATGGCCCCTGGCCCCACACGGGATGGCCCTGGCCCCTCACGGGATGGCCCCTGGCCCCTCACGGGATGGCCCTGGCCCCACACGGGATAGCCCCTGGCCCCTCACGGGATGGCCCCTGGCCCAACACGGGATAGCCCCTGGCCCAACACGGGATGGCCCCTGGCCCCACACGGGATGGCCCTGGCCCCTCACGGGATGGCCC
>WBNO01029857.1:37627-56083 GCA_013400575.1 Peucedramus taeniatus
GGGCGTGCGGGGCCCTCGGGACTCGTGTGTCCCCCCGGGCCGGAGTCCCCCCGTGGGGAGCGCGGAGCTCGATTCGGCCCGGCCGGGAGCATCGAGGGGCGGCACCGCCCGCGCCCCGCCGCTCCCCGAGGTGAGATAGCCCTGACGGGGTCCTGGGGATCTCGGGGTCCCCCCGTTGTCCCCAGGCTTCCCCAACGCCTCCAGCCATGAGGTCGACACCTCCGGCCCCGAGTGGCCTGGGGGCCAGTGTGAGGAGGGAGCAGCATTCTGAGATCCTGAGGATTGACTGACGGATGGATGGATGGATGGATGGATGGATGGATGGATGGATCCATCCCAGATTTCCAGGCTGGCTCTCAGCCTCTTCCACACCTTTGGTGGAAGGCTTTTGGAGCCTGGACCTCCAATCTCGTGGTAAGGAAGGGGAGACAGCCCTGCTGCCCCAGAGCTGAACGTGCCAGACGGGTTATAACCAAGCATCACTTGGAGCAGACAGAAAACAGCCGTCCCCGTATCGCACGCTCTGGCTGACAGCTCAGGACATCTCCTCTTACAAATTACAGGAGCCCGTTTACACAGCGCAAACACTTCCCGTTCCACAGAGACCAGAGCGAGACTGCCAACGGCAGCAGCTCAGAGCCTCCACTTCCCTCCTGGCTCTCCAAACCTTCCAGACATGCTGCGGGAAGAACTCCACACCTCTGGCCTCCCACAGCACCCTGCCACAGCCAGAGACTGCTCGGGTGCACGGCTGTGACTGCTGGAGGCCGAGCACAGGTGTGGGATGGTCCAGAGCTCTCACAGGACAGCTCTTCGTGCTGAGATTTGTCCTGCTCCATTGCTCCATCTGTGTCTGGGAGCTGAGCAGTCCTGGGTAAAGATGTGGAAGGCTCTGACAGGGAACACAGTAAGAGTAAAAAGACTGGAGGCAAACCTTCAGTTTTCAGCGCCTACTGAACATGTGCCTCATCATTCTCTTTCCCAAGTTAGCACAGATCAGGCTCTTCTGAGGCACAGCGCCTTGCAGTGAGCTTTGGTGGCTGCAATCCCCTCCTAATCCAGGCTTGTTTCAGGGAAAACAGGCAATTTTATATCCCTTTGATATGGGTCTTAGCTGCTAATGATGCTAGGAAGTAAAAAGAAATGGGCATAGAAATACACAACTATGAAGAATTAAAATAGTGAATTTAATTCAGCCAACTCCAACAAAATTGGTAATTCCCTGAAAAGCAAACCTTGCACAGGAAACACAGAACAGAAATGGTTTCATCTTGACAGCTGGTGAGAACAACTGGGTGAAAAGGTGAATATTTCTGACTTCTCTGGAAAACAAAAGGTTTCACACATCCTGAAAATGCCCTATTTTTTACTAAATGGGTCAGTTTGGGAGGCAGTGATTGTAAATGCTCCGCAAGGAAAGCACAGGTCTGTGCTCTGAACTGCAGATGCCAAATGTCTGGTTTTCAGAAAGCACTGATGCTTCCCTAAAGGAAAAGCTGGGACTTGTAAAAATCATAGAAACATGGAACAGTTTGGGCAGGAAGGGAAACTCAAAGCTCATCTCACTCTAAGCCCCCACCAAGAGCAGGGACACGTTCCACTAGACTAGCCCAGAAACCTGAAGAACAACAACAAAAAATGTATTATTTTAAATAATCATAAGCCTGGCTTGCCCAGTGGCCCTGGCTGGGGCTCCAGGGCAATGCAGAGTCCGAGGAAAGGACGCGAGGCTGCGGCTGTCCCAGGTCTGAGGAGGGAGCTGCCTGGACAGCCTGGCTCAGCTCCTCAGCACTGAAATACTCTTTCCAAAGCAATACCAAAAAAGGTTTGTTTCTAGGTCAGGACCTCAGCACTCAATTTTAACCAGGGGCTGACAGTCCAATCTGAACACAGCTGTAGAATGGATTCGCGGGAGAAGCTTTGGCATTCCTTTTGTAATTAGAAAACAGCCACTGAGGCGTGTGCCTTTAAAGGTGAAAGCTATTTTTGACATAAAAATTAGCACGTAGTTCCTCTGTCATCCCTCGGCTGCTGCGCTGGGAGCTGTGAGTGAACAATCCAAAGATAAGCAAGAAGTATAAACATGCTGAATTATACAAATACGTAGAAGGGGATCAGGTTTAATTTGTTTTATTGTATGACAGGAGACAAGGAGATTTATTCTTACACTTTTTTTCCTAAAAAGCACTGGTTGAAAGTCCACTTAAGCACTGAAACCCCAATGGCATTAAAAAAACTTGAAGAGCTTTTAATAGCTGCCTTTTGAAATTACTATTCAATCTATTTTTGAGATGGATAAACTAAGCTACCAATGAAGCAGAGCAGGAGTTTTTGGAAGGGCCCAGCAGTGAGAAACTGTCATTCATTTCTCAACAACTCAGCTCCTGTACAGGGACCCTGAGATAAAAACTATCACAGTGCTCGACGCTTTCAAAACCGGAGCGTTCTTTAAATTCCAATTTTCTCTTTGGTGGGAATCTAACCCTAACAGCCTTGAAAATGAACCCCAGGCAGTTTTCAGGATACGGCTCAGAGTGGCTGTTTCTATAATAAAAGTGAGGGAAGAGCGAGCAGAACTTGGAGGCTTATCAGCACCCGGAATGCCCCGGCTAATCCTCGGCAGCCCTGGCCCCTTTATGTAACCTGGGATTGCTGCAGCTCAACAGCTTACTGGGGTCTGGCTGGTTTTCTTTAAACCTCTTGTGGACAAATGCAAACACACTAAATACTTCTTTCTTCTGCCTCTCTAAGGAAAAAATTGTTGTAAGAGGGAAAAGAAATGTTTTACTTGTATCAATGGCTAATAGAATTAAACTCGTATGCTGAGACTAAAACATGTTTCTCTGATCCATCATGACTGAACAGAACTTTCCCAATTTACAATACTCAAGCGAAACGCTTCAAAAAAAGGTTGAATCCCAGATTTCTCTTCACCCCAAACATTCTGGAGGTGTTGGGGTGTTCCAAATAAAGAGAAGACCAGCCCCTCTATACCCTGCGCCCCATTCCTGGCAGCGTGGCTGGCTGTGCTGCAATACTTACGTCCCTGTGGCCGCCTCCCCGCGGCTCTCCTTGCCCAGAGGACCTTTCCGTGCCCTCCATCTGACTGCTCTGACTTTCCACGGCACGCATCCTTCCGAGGCAAAATTCAGCTCTCAAGCTCTCGGCCGGTGCTAAGCCATTCACCTCACGCTGAATACTTACGGAAACTTCAGAAGGAAAAAAAGAAACCCCCTATTGAACTCCTTGCAATCGGAGACCTGAATGGGCTCGATATAAACCCCACTCGAACCAGCGGCAGCAATAGGCTTCCCTGGATGTTGGATTTGATCCAGCTTAAAAGTTTCCATGAAATAAACTAGGCTAAGCGCATCAGCTGCATAGAAACTAACTCGGTGTAACAGGAGCATCTGTTCTTCACGTCCACCATTTTCTTAGAGCCTGAGCTCGGCGGCGCTGCGGCGGCGTGAGGTGCCAGCGGATCCCCAGCCGCGCCAGCACGGGCACGGGCACGGGTAAGCAGGGAGCATGCACGTCGTATAAACTACTGGACCAGGTAGCTTTTGTTTGTCAGAAAAACAACTTAATGTATTTGCAAGGATGGCATTACAGAGCGAAGTCAATGTCCGCACTGAGACAGCAGAGGAGCACACCTCGGACCCATTAATACATGGTACAAAGCAAATGTTTACCCAAGTACAAATGAAACAGGTCGACAATTAGCTAATGCAGCTTTGTGGACATAAACCAGGTACAGTCGAGCAGAACCAACATAAAATAAAAAGGAAACAGCCCTTTTCCTACGCCACGCTAAGAGCACCATGGTTAGTGGTTTGGGAAGCCTCTGTCACGGTGAAAAATTTCCTTGCCGGTGTTTAATGTGTTTATTCTACTGCTACACTGCTGGGATAAAAATAACAGCTGGCTGTACAAGGGACCCACTGTCAATACTGCAGTAATTGACAACATACAATTAAGTCTCACACCTGTTTATTGTAAGTAATTCATAGATAACCACTTCTAGTACACATTTTCATATTGGCTTTTAATGCTTTTGTTCTTTTTTCTTTTTTTTTTTTTTTCTGTTAAGCTCAGGGATACCCAAACTTCACTTAAGGGTCATCACTGTGGTTACCCAGACCCAGAAGGCTATACCTACTTTGGGAAACTGGTGCAAGGTGGTGTGGTGGCCAGGGATGGCAGAGATGGCTGGGGAACAAGTCCCAACATGCAGGACGGTGTGGAGGTGGCAGCGGGGCCGGGGCAGCGGGGCTGGGGACATGCGCTGGCGGGCTGGCCGTGCACGCCGGGCTCTACACAGGGCCAGGACAGAGACCTCTAACACCTGGAGGAGAACAGTGGTAACAAAGTCATAGCTACATATTCTTCTCTACATTTTTGTTTATTGAGACAAACTAATTAAAAGGCACAAACATAGGGCATATGTTTACATGGACATTATAACAAACATATACATTAAAAGTGTAGGAATGTGTTTCCTTTCTGCTAAACAGAAAGTTCCTAAGCTTTTATATATACAAAAGTTGTACAATTTGATGTCCTAAAGTACAAAAGATCATTTATAAAATTATTTTACACTAAGCTCTATTATTTTTTTTGTTTGTTTTTGTTTTACTATGTAGTCCAAGCCCCTAGAAGAGTCTCACGTAAGGATACAGATACCTGTCACCTGAGCCAGCAGCCTGGCAATCACTGCTCGCACGGACACGGCCGGGGAGGAACGGAAGCAGTCCAGTGTGACTGGTCAGTCCTGCTAGCACTCTGTGAAAATGCACACGCTAATCTCCAGAGCTCTCAACTTCATTAAGATAAAAACATCTCAACTGTAATTTCTTTTTTTTTTTTTCCTCTTTTTTTTTTTTTTTATTTAATGTAGAGGTTGGGTTTAGGGTGGTTTGTTTGTTTTCTTAAACAAAGTTTTAAAAATGTGAATATGTGACATGATAGTCTAAAAAGTATATCTGTTTCCCTAGACTTTGCTTTCTACTTTATGTACAGATAAACAGGTTAAGAAAAAAAGCACATGTAGCTTAAACATGTGTGACCATTTATGAGCAGTTCTGGGCTGGACAGCTCAGCACCCCAGAACTCCCACAAATTGATAGAAATGTGTTAACACAATAGAAGAATAACGTAAAAATGATGATGTTTGCAAATATTTACAAAGTTGAACAGATTTGCACAAGACTTGATTAAGAAATAGGGGAGAAATTAAAAGATGCTCTCTGCTTGTCCTGGAGGGGCATCCTACCTAGTTAGTGGTTAGAATAAAAACTGTATACAATTTAATATAAGACAAAACTTCTAGTGAACAACTAACACGTCTGTCCCCTGCTGAAACACCAGCAGGCTCTGACTGGGAGGCAGAGGGCATAAAAATCACACCCAGGGCCTCCAGAATCTTCCAGCTTAAAGCAATTTTCCTTAAGTTTCCAAGCACTCCTTTTGCTCCTAGATAAGAGTCCCATGGGGGTCTGACTGTTCAGAGACCATGTTTACATACATTTCAACTCCTCTTCTGTCAGCCATGGCTGTTTCTCACCAAACAATAACAGGGTTTTTTTTTTTAAAAATGTTGACTACAATGCTCTATTCCCTTAGGGTAATATGTTGGGTAATATTTACATCTCCAAATATCAGGTCACAATCCCTATTATATGTTGAAGTTAGAATGATAAGTTATCATATGCTTTGCATATCAGAGCTGGTATCACCTTTCCCATAGGGAATGCTGCCTGAAATTACCATATTCCCAAAGGTAAAATGCATATTTTCTCCAAAAATGCATTTTTTAAAATGACAACATTGTAATGCATTTACTCATTAAAAAAAAAAAACAAAAACATCAACACAGACAAAGGTTCTACACTAGTTCAGAAACAGTGGACTTGCCTGGCAGGTTAAAATGAGCCATCCACCCTGTCACAGATACAGAGGGGTCTTCGCTAGTGTTTAGATTAAAATAATTTCCTAAGTTATAATTTGAGGGGATAAAACATAAAACTGTTTTTTAATTACTTTTTTTGGGGTTTTTTTTTCCTTTTTTTTTTTTTAACTCTGGCAAATAAGTATCTGCTCTAATTCAGCATCAGTCAGCTACAATGTAAAACTTACTTTAAATGAAGTGCTCCAGTGAAACTCAAGCCTGAACCATGTGAGCCAAATCAAGGGGAAGATGCTACTGTGGTCTCTGATGGTGTTGCCCCAGTGTCTTAGTCTGAATTTATTATTAACTAAAACAAAACAAAACAAAAAAACCCAACAGAACAAAACAAAACAAAACAAAACAAAAAAAAAAACCCAACCAAACAAAACCCAAAAAAGAACTGCTGGTAAGGATTCCATTTTAATCCTTTTTAATACTGTTTAGAACTTGTTTACCAGGGAGGAGAGGTGGGCAAGGCCTGGGGCAGGAAAGGCATGCTCTCCACTGGTCTCATGGCTATGTTGAGGGGGCCAGCCAGCGTCATGGGGGTGGGCAGGTTCATGGGGGACGTGATGGTGACGGGGTGCGCTATGTTCACTGGAGCGGTTACCGGGGTGGGCAGGTTCACCGGGGTGGTGAGCGTTAATGGAGAGGTCATGGACAGAGGACTGGTTATAGTTACAGGATGCCCTAAGTTCATCGGACTGGATATATTAACTGCACTTGATACATTTACTGGACTTCTCATGCTCATTGCAGCTGCCACTGTGACTGGGTTTGTGATAGTCCCAGAAGCCACAGAGGACGTTATATTGAATGGAGTAGTAAGAGTCACAGGCGTAGTAGCAGCAGTGGAGGTTTGGCACAAGTTAGCAGCTTCTAAAAATGAGACATAAAAAAGACAAAAAGTTTTTAACACATAAAAAAACCATGGACAAGATTTAAACAAAACAAAACAAAACAAAAAACCCAAAAACCAAACAAGAACAGGTACAAATTCTGGAATAATTTTCTTTAGGTATTATTAGTAAGTTAAAACTGTTAACATTCTATAGCCTACAAGAAATACAAACTCTCATGCAGGTCATTTCAATTGAGTATTTTTTTTTTTCCTGAGAAGTCAAGTGAGGTTTTCTTAGCAAGAGGGTTTTTCCATGTTCATAAAAACAGTACTGTACAATCAAAAAAATCCTCCCGAGAGGAACAGTAGAAATAGAGAGAGTGTACATACCGAATGGTACGTACTCTATAGCCTTCTCAAAGGTGAACTGACATTCTGTGAAGGTTTTAAAAAGTCATTATTAGGGACTGATAAGCAAAGCTCGTTTCAATATTCACCTGCTTATTTCAGTCTTAATTATTGCTACTAAACTGCTCCACTGCTCACAGTACCTCTACTTCAAGGCTACCCCAGCAGCACATCCCTCAACCCCCATCAGCTCCTCAGCTTTCACATAAGCTACAGCTCCACACCATGTTGGTTTGGGGGGTTTTTGGGGGGTTTGCAGCAAGCAGGACTGAAGTGCAGATCAAGGGAGAGCCGGGAGGCCGGGGCTGGGGACGCGGGGGGACGGGAGTGACTCCACATCATCAGCACCACCTGCCGGCTACCCTCACCGGGAGGCTCCGGGAGCAGGAGCAGGGAACGGGGAGGGGCTGCCTGCTGAAAACGCACTCTGCACAACGCTACTAAGCCGTGGCTGCTTCCACATTTGTAGGGCAGGACCCCAAGCTCAGTTACACCCACGTGTCAGAGGTAAGCCAGGAGCAAAGAGTCCACTTTGCCTCCGGGGCAATACAATTATAACTTTGAAAGCAACATTAGCCCCATTCAAGGGTTACTGTTGGTTCTTCAAAGTCCATAGCTAGGAGGGGTGGAGAGGAAGGGAAAGAGTGGAAAAAAATAAAATAAAAATTGTGAAAATAAATTGCACTAGACCAAAAAAAAAAAAAAAATCCCATCTAGTGTTGTAAAGCCACCACAAGTGGAACTAGCACAGGAGAACCAGCATGGAAAGAGCAGCTCAAGCATGGCACTGACTGGTCTAACTTCACCTTCAAGCACACTGACACCCAAAGACACACCCCAGCCATGCCCCTTCCCCAGTTAAGCTAAAGCACCAGTGTGACACCACTGTTACTCACCCACCCCCCTCCTGCCCCCAAACCACTGTTCTGTTAAAGCATATTCAACATTCTCAACAAGAAAGGAAAAGGAAACAAGACATAGGAAAGAACAAGCAGAAAATAATTCTCAGTGATTTTCGAAATCCAACATCATTTGCTTTATCTATTTAGTGGCCTGTGT
Organism: Peucedramus taeniatus; assembly: GCA_013400575.1. Lineage (NCBI taxonomy): Eukaryota > Metazoa > Chordata > Aves > Passeriformes > Fringillidae > Peucedramus > Peucedramus taeniatus. The sequence goes on from WBNO01029857.1 coordinate 45,883, forward strand.
GTAATGTTTCTGTTATCACTATGTTTTATCATGAATAAGCTGTTTCTGCACTGTCTGATCACAGAATTCAATTACTGACATAACAAGGGGAAAGGAAGCAAGCAGCCTAAAACACAAACAAGAACCTAGAAAACAAAAACAGATTGAAGAACTGAAAGGAAGGTTGAGAGAAAAGGAAAAAAATAAGGTGAGTCAAAAACATTCCTAAAAACAGCCAGTGAAAAACAGTAAGCAGTGGTCATTAAGAACTCTAGAACATGTAATCCATGAAGTCACATGATGGGCATTAATAATCAAACTGTTGTGAAACAAATAAGCAGCAGGGGAATTTAAACTACTGTATCCTAAAACCACTAAACTGAAGCAATGTGTTCCCTACAAACTGACACAATGACCAACAAGAGCAATCCCACTTCAATTACAGCAGCACAGGTAGAGGTAAGCTGTGAGCCAGCACTGATGAGAAACAGGATCACTGATTACCTCATTTTGTGATGAAAAAAAAGCAACAGAGAGAGAGAGAGAAAGTTCTCTGAGGTCTAGAAAACTTCATGCAAAGCCAGTTCCATGATGATAGAGCAGATGGAGTAAATGGAGAGAGACAAGATGAACAGGACACAGAAAGCACACACGTGCACCCTGGTGCTGATGCAGGGCAGAGGGGGTGTGTGTGCAGACAGGTGAACAGGGTAAATAAGCACAAGCACAGCTCAAAGCCACATGCAAATCAAAGCCCCCACTCCTGCCTGGAGCAGACACAAGCTCCCCTCTGTAAATGATGGCTCCAGGGACACAGGCAAGCACAGAGACCAAGGGAGCAAGTCACGAGCAGATCACTTAACACAACCTACTGTGGGACCTGTTTTCTCCTGCTCTCCCTTAGTATGACTTCTAAGAACGAAACTGTCACGTAAGACATCCTTCCTGACACCTTCAAGTCCCTGTATGACTGTCAACTCCCCTATCTCACAAACCCAAGCACGTCAATATTGCTTTGTTTTACCTTTCTTCCTGGCTTTGACGGCCTCTTCCCACAATCTCAGGGTCTCTACCTGCTTTCCAGGCCAACTTGTTACGTGCTGCTGCTGCTGCTGCTGTTGCTGCTGCTGCTGCTGCTGTTGCTGTTGTTGCTGCTGCTGCTGCTGCTGCTGCTGCTGTTGTTGTTGTTGCTGCTGTTGCTGCTGCTGTTGCTGTTTCTGGTTGCTGGTCTCTTCACTCATGCATGCTATGCCAATCAAGTAAGAACACAAATTCACCTTGAAAAGTTACTCTGTTTTCTGCTGAGATCACAAAGGCAACTTCTACAAAGAGCATGTGGAATCTCACAGGATTCCAAGAACAAAATCACAGAGGTGTTTAAAACAGTATCATTAATTCTCTGCTTCATAAAACTACTTTTCCAAGAGCTAAAAACCAAAACATAACTCAAGAACATCTACTTTAAGTGCCAAAACTGGACTTTTGTCATTATTTATTATTTAGGAAGAATGAAACTAAAGACTCCAATTAGTCTCTAGAACTCAAACTGAATCCACTTTTTCTAAACTTTAGCTCCAACTTAAAAATGAAAAATAAAAAAAGCCTCTTTACTTTTTATTTCAAGTGTAACTTAAAAATTTCAGTTTGCCTTTACATCAGAGAATAGCCTGTCACTACTCTCTGGCCACAGTACAGCTCATCATTTCCACCTCTAACAACTGCTCTAAATGGCTCATGTGAACTGGCTTAGCACCACCAAACTGGCTTGGGAAGCCAGAGTTGTAACCCTATACCTTGAAAAATACTTCACATCCAAATTTCCTACTAAGCTCAACAATCAGGCATTTCAGACATTCCCAGTACCTTCAAATGATCCAGGAGTAACAGGAACTGCAAAGATGTTGTAAATTAATACAGTTTAAAGGCTTTAAGGACAAAGTTTCCAAAGACATTCCTTACTTCTGCCTCTTTATTCCTCTGAAAACCCATTTTATATTACTAACCATGTGGGGTTAACTTAAGTTACAGGTATTTTAATAGGGACAATTTGAAAGTCAAGTCTTCATTTGCTTGCTAGGCATTCCCAGGTCCAGAGTTTAAGTCTAGAAGGAGCTATTACAAACATCTCATCTGACCTCCTGCACAACACCAGTCAGATGCCATTAATGCCCAAAACCTATCAAGGCTGGATTAAATCTTTTTCTTGTCAGCTATTGCCTGAGGGAGGAAACACTGAGCCCCAGGGTCAAAGCTCAGAGAAAGCAGAGAAATCTTTCTCCTGATTTTGATGAGCTTTGGATGAGGCTTCAGACCTGAAACCTGGCAAACCTTAGCAGTTCTTAAATAGTCTAAAATCTCCAAACTATCTGTTGGATTTTAGACCTGCACAGTTCAGGAAGTAGCACTGAGCTTAAAAGGTGAGAAAGCTTGGGAACTCTTTTCTTCAAGAGATGGGTCACTGCAGGGCATTCCCAAGGGATAAGAGCACAGTCTTGCAGCAAACCAACTCCACACACGCCAATTCTCGAGCTGAAGCACATTCTGTTACTAAATATCTACTTTTAAGAGGTGTGACCCCCCCAGACTGACAGGACACGTAGCTGAATTTTAAAGTCATCAAAGGCAATTCCCTTCGCAAACACATTGTTATTAGAAATGTTTGTAAAACGTTCACCTACTTTTATTGATGCCTTGTTTACAGGTATTACAGTTGATACTTTGGCTCTGCCCGTGTGTCTTTAAGTGGCTGGTGATATATGCTGCACTCAGAAGTTTACCACAGATATTACACGATACCTTTCCTTCATGGCGCACCATGTGTGTCCGCAGTCTGTCTTTGGTGGCAAAGGCAGCAGTGCACGTCTGGATGGAGAACAAAGTTACACTTGAGGTGCAGACAGAGCAGCACAGCATCACCTACAGGCCCACTGGGAGCCCACGTTACCTGGCAGGTCCTAACAGTATCCTAAGTGCACTGACAACTTTAAGTTTTACCTGTATTTATAGAGAAACAAAAATCAAACTACTCAGCAGAGACTGAGAATGGAATTAGCTTCTGAGACAATCAGGACAAAAATCATATTCTACACTGCTTGAACTGTTTTAAAACAGTGGGTTGCCTTGCCCACCAATGCAAGAGGGAACTTATAAAAAACACCTACAACAGGCAAAGTTGGTTTCTAATGTAATTTTACTGTACAAATATGAACTTGGTACCTTACACTGCTCAATTACTTCTGTTCCCATCCAGAACAAGGAAACAAAATCTTTTCCTAACACAATTATTTTTACCCAAGGCTTTTATTCAATAAGATGAGTCACTAAAACAGGTTGGAATAAGCATGGATATTCCAAGCAAAACAGTTAATTGTTCAAGGGCAATCAAATTATTTCTCCTAGACTCAGTCATCAACTTAGGACAACTTGCTTTCCCCTTCCAGCAAAATAACAGATCCAGAATCAACCATTCCCACCCATTTTAAATAGATGTGCTGAGAAAGACATTTGATTTGAACATGCTGAGGAACACACTGCACACATTACCCCAGAAATGAGCACTAAGCTGAGGATGCTGCTACAATCCTACTACTGAGTTAAGCATATGGTAAAACAGAGCAACTATGCTGCTCTCCAAGAAAGCAAAAAGGCTCTAATCTTCCTAAAAAAAGCCATAGCATCTTTTTTAAGTTCCATCAGAACTGCAGCACTGTGGTGTGGTGGCAAATGTGGCTTCACTCCTAAACTTGCTTTTCAAAGTCCAGGAGTAAATACAGTTCTGGAAAGATTCACCTGAGTACTACTGACACAATAAGGTATTGCTCTTAATAAACCGTTTTAGCCCTTACTTGGCATTTGAAGGGTCTCTCTGTTGAGTGAACATGTTTAACGTGACAGCTTAAATGATCAGGCCTGCAAGAAAGAGAGGAACAGGAGAAAAGTGCACACTGTTACAATCACAGAGTCAGGACAGCTTGGCTAGCAGAGCTGACACTGTGCTGGTCACTCCCTGCAGCCCCCATCCCTCTGACAGCCAGGATAAATCCCTTCCCCTCACCTACCAGGGGCTTCACCTGCAACACCTCACAGCTTAAAACCAACCTGTGGTTTAAAACTTAACTCTGTTCTCCTCACACACCTGAAAATGGCACGTTTGGTCACACCTTGTGTAAAGGTGAGAGCGCAACAGCTCTAAAGGTTGAAGTTTTCTCTGTTGCAAGCACAGGTACAAACAGAGCCGGCAGCAGTGCAAGCTCCCCCTGTGCTCTGTCACAGTGCCCTCCACCTCCCTGTAAGACCAGCTGACAGTTTCTGCCCCATTTGGTCACAGACCATGGCAAAGGCTGGTGAAGGGGCTCTGTGCCCACCCCCAGTGACACAGACACAAATCTTATGGGACCTGGATGAGGTCGAGAAACCATTTCAAACCACTCTCCTAAAGAAGTGACCACTTCTGGCCCCTGCTAACCTTGCTCAGATGGAGACTCCCCCACCCTAACTGCAGACAAGGCTCTTTATCCTCTCACCAATCTCCTCAGAAGTTTGGTTCTCCCAGCTCCTCACTACCACAGCTTAACCCTTCTTGCTCACGAAAAGCCAACAGTGGAGCATGCCTGGGATTTGCTACATGGTACCTTGAGAAGCCTTTCCCACAAACACCGCAGGTGTAGGGTTTCGTGATGCCACCTTCGTGAGACCTCACGTGGTAGGTCATGCGATCCTTTCTCTTGAAGCGCTGATTGCAAATGGGACATTCGAAGGGTTTCTCGTCCGAGTGGGACAGCTTGTGCCTGTTGAGGTGGTAGACGTCCCTGAAGGCCTTTCCACACATCTCACAGGCGTGGTTCTTCTTCACGGGCTTGCTGGGCTTCTTCACCGTCTGCGTCACCGCCATGGCCGTGGCGCCGGCGCTGCTGCTGGGGTTGGTGGCGGAGGAAGACGTAGTGACTGTGGACAGGATGCCTGCGATAGTCGAAACCAGTGAACTCCGGCTGTTGTCACCAGCGATGGTCGAGATAAGGGGCACCATTGTGGTGGGAGTTTTCTTTGGCCGTGACACTAACTTTATCCCTGTGTGGCAGGACTCGTGACGCCTCAAATGGTAGCTGTCCCTGAAAGCTTTGCTGCAGTAAGTGCACACAAAGGAGGTTTTAGGTTTTTCCTTTTTAATCCCAACAATAGCATCCTTTAATGTTTCTGGTGCAGGCTGAGGTTTCTGCGTTATTGGTAAGGGCAGAATCGGCTTCTGATCGGGCGGCTCAACAGCAGAGCTCAGGAGAGGCAACAAACTGTTCTGTGCTGCCTGCTGTTGGTGATGGGAGGCTTCGTGTGCCTAAAACCAAACATTCACACTTAAATTCTCTGGAAGGGTGCTCGCTCTGGCACGGTGAGAACATTTACAAACGACAGGGAAGCACATTCTAGACCAAAAGCCATGGAAGGAACAACAGGGGAAGGTTACATAATGCTGGTTTTGGACAAGATAAACCGCTCACGCTGTAAATGCCCTGGCTGTGCAGATCCTGTGGTAAGTGCAGGACACAGCACAACAATCAAGGAATTATTAAGTTTCTGGAGGGCAACTTTTTATGGAAGACAACTAGGTGCTTGTCAGATCTTTTAATAACAGCATTTCATCTTTACATAACAGATAACTCATTTTGCTAATGATCATATCAGATGGCACATCAGGAGTATCTCTGGAGAGGATGAAGGTACTGACAGGAGTTGCAAAATAAGGCCCCACCTTTAAGCCGAGCTTAGTGCACACTGAGAACTGAACTGCAGCCACAGAGAGCCAGGATGCGATAAGGCGTCTTATTTAAACAGTGTGTTCATATCCCTGTGCCAGCACTGAAACCAAAGCAACTGGAATCAGGAGCTGTCTAAAGCCACATCTCTATATTTAGCAGGTTCCTGATGCATTTATCCACTGACCACTGTGTTCTCTGTGTCTGGAACTAACAAGAATAGCGGCATGGCCTTTTTCTCTTCGTCAGCAGCTACTTTGTGCTGGAAGAGAAGCTGATCGATACACACTGGGAGACATCTATGGATGCTGGAGAACACGGTTCGGGGGTGTTGGGAATAAACCCTGAAAGCTGTTTGAAAGCAGCCAATACCAATTAACTTTGAACTACAGAATCTGTGACAGAAGCTACGGGGAAGGGAAGGGAAAGGGGGGCCCGCAGCCAGCACTGCTCAGCTGAGCTGCAGCCTGCCTGCCACGGGCTGTGCTGCACCACGCGCGGTTATTCTAAGGCAGAAACTCTGGTATTAAAACTCATCCAGTCAGACTGGGACAAAACCCTGGCAGATACAATTTTAATGTGGTTTAGAAACCACACAGACCAATTCAGTCTAATGGAGCATTAAAATAAATCACTCCAGCACCTTAAGCCAGTTTAAGTGCATCTGTATTCAAGATGTGCCTTGGTCTCATCAGACCAGTTTTAAATCAGGCTCGTTATTAACGCAGCGTGCCAGGCCTGAAGCTGAGTTTGGGGAAACTTGCATTCCCATTAGATCAGTACTGCAGCCTTCCAGGACTGCTTTCCTATGGTTTTCCTCACAGAGTAACATAACTCAAAGCTGTGAGAGCTGAATAAAACATTGTGCCAGTGCACGACCCTGACCTGTCTACTCTTACATCTGCTGGGGTGGACAGTACTGGGAAGCACACTCAGGCTAATGCTCATCCCATGGGAATCCATTCCAACACGTCCTTTGGACAAGCCAGTATTCCTTTGGGCCTTTTTCCTAGTTGTATCCTGGGTGCTTTGCCTGCCTAGGTTGCAGCAGGGACTACGGCCCCCCCAGAGCATCTCTCCCTTGCTGTGGGGCAGCTCCTCCATCACTCCAATCCCACTTTTTGGGAGCATGATGCTGGTGATCTTTGGATAAAAGCCATGGGTGGATACAACACCAACCCACGTGGGAAGGAATACAAGCTCCCAAACACTCCAAGCCTATCTGACAGAAAGACAGCTCACAGGAGAAAGCCTGGACTCCGGACACTAACAAGAGACAAAATTTGTGGGAACCATTAGGAGCCAGGCCAGGCTGTCCATCTGTATCTGCTTTTCAGATCTGTCTGTGCCGAAGCTCGGGATGCAACAGGTAGGCTGGATATTAGCACACCTGCCTGGCCACAGCAGCCACCTCAAACAGCAGCCCGAGGGGCTGGTTTATTTCAGAGAGACACTGCTGAGGAGCTGCATCCAGAACTCTCCTGGAGGCGACGCTGCTAAATCAGGGCACGGCACAAGCCCCAGCAGCTCCTTTAAACTTTTCCCTGACTTCAGTGACAACTGTGGATTTTCAACCATTTATTTCCCATGTTTTTAAAAAGGTTTTGACACTTCTACATTGCATGGAAATAAGAGTTTGCATGATACACACCGACAGCACAATACTGAGCAAGTTGTGCACTTCAACACAATTTTAACTTTAAAAAAATCTGAAATGTTGAACAACTTCAAATCAGCATTAAACAATGTTGTTAAACTGCACCAGAAGACACTGCAGAGCACCTAATGATAGCTCCAGAGATACAATTTCAAAGGCAGAGCTAGCAGATCGGATAATGGAGAGCCCAAATCCTTTGGACAAGGTTCAAACTTAGGCAGTTTATGGATATTTTTAAGCCTCAAAGAATCGTCAGCACTTCAAGGTAATGATGCACTTATTCCTACAGATCTGATGGAGACAGTGGACATAAAACAATGTATATTCATCAAGCTACAGGCTATGGAGCTGCTGCTTATATAAGTCTGCTTATCTTGGTTCTGAGGGAGCCAGCATTATTCGCAGCACCGTGCTCCTCTCAGCCCCTCTGCTGTGCTCCTCAGTTTCCAAGGGCCGTTAAAGCCTTTTAAAAAAGGATCAAGCAGCATTTTTTTAACTCCCGTTGGAGAAGGGAAGCCAGCACCTGCTGCACGCCTCTGGCAGGCGCAGTTATGCAGGCTCCAGCCATGGTTTTACTTGACCCAGCATTAACGTCAAGTCAACATTTTGGAGATATTTTGATGGCCTGGGACAGGCTCTCCTGCAAAATCCCCTTGTTCTGTCACTAATTCCTTCTCTCCTGGGGGGGGCAGTTAAACAGAAAAACCCTGCAATTCATGACCCGGAGTGTAGGATGTGGCATTGTGAACTTCCAATGCCAGAGGCTAAAATATTTTTGTGCTTCAGCCTTAATGTGAGAGCAACAAATTAGCATGAGTCATATCTTGAACACTTCATCTGATGGATGAGTCCTCCTCACATTAACAGATACAACTTTCACTTCCCGAGCACATCCTAAAAGTGGTTTTCCAACTATGCATTTTGGGGACTAAGAAGATCCAAACAAGAACTGCTTATTCAGTAGCACGATTGTTTCTTTAGAAAGGGATACAATTCATCAAAATGCCACCTAAAAACAATCAAACAACTTTATTTGGAAGGAGCGGTTTACAGTCACACAGCCCACTGCTACAGGATTAAAACTAAGACATTGAAACCTTCTCTAAAAACATTTGGCTAGAAATTACAACTTTATATTCCACGTATGAAGGCGTCCCTTAGGAATCCTGTCCCAGCTGGAACACACACTCGGTTTAACACTCCCCCCAGGAAGAACGAGTGTGAATATTCACTCACTTCCATTTGTTATTTAACTGACACGGGGGAGAGGCTTTTAAATCCACGCTTTTTAACTAGTTTTAACTAATCAGCTGGATCGGGGCTGATGTGCTGCTGTGAAAATGGGAAGAAGAGAAATGAAAGTCACATCAGGACTACCTCAGAGCTGGGTGCACTGGCACGCTCGCACCCCAAATCATTGATTCTAACAAAACCACTCCAGAAACAGTATCCAGCATTTATTATGAGCTCTGAAAGCTTTATTATTTAGAGAGAGGAAAAAAAAAAATCAGAGGAAAATTTCCGCGTCACAGTTTTATGAAGATGCTTCTGAGTCGCACGTTCGGAGAGTGAACTGCTGACTCCTTAATTAAAAGCAGCAAAGCTGACTCCTAAATCAGCGAGTGACATCACTACTTCAAAACTCAGCACCTTCAGAAAAACACGGACGAGCAGCGAGGAGCTGGACACGTACTTGAAGCATTACTTAGCATTTCCCAGCCTGCTGCAATACAGTCCTGCCAGCCTAGGAAAAATCTCCCCTGGAAAACGCTCAGCTGGGAGGCAGCAAGGCACTAAAGCAGCCCGGGCTCGGAGGGAGATGGCCCTAAACTAAGGAGATTAACTTCTTAGCGTGAAGTTTCCTACGTGCGAATCACAACTGCCCACTAGAGTGAGAAATAATTCACCAGACCTCAGCCAAACTCGATGGCATCGCCCGCATCCATCAGGAAAAGGCGGAAAACCCAGCGCCCAGCTCCCGGTACCGGCTCCCCGAAACATTCCCGGCGTGTTTTCGGAGGCAGAGAACCCGAGCCAGTGACTCATCCCTTGGTACTTGCAAGGGACGAATTTTTCCTCCCTAAAGGAATGGTGCTCGCTCTTGGCGGATTTATTCATTCAACTCAGGTTTTCAAACTCGTGTCACGGGTTGGGTCTGGGTTTAATTCCGGGGAGGACAGTGAGGAAGCGAGCGGCCGCCACCGGGAACGTGCAAAGAGGATTATTTTACCTTGAGAAAGGTGATGTGCTGGGCGCCCTTTTTTTTTATTTTTTTTTTTTCGCTGCTGCTGCAATCACACATTTTATGTTTTCCAGCTCAAAAAAAAAAAATCCAAAAAAAAAAAAAAAATTCCCCCCCCCAAAAAAAACAAACCAGGAGAAAACAATCTGGTGAGAAAGGGCTCGCGAGGCTCACAAAAGCCAGGCGAGGATTTTTTTTTTTTTTTTTTTTTTTTAGATTTTGGCTGGTACATTGGATTTTCTTCGGAATTACATAAACAGCGGTGTTTTTAAGTCAGTCTTTCACCGACAGAAAGGGGGAAAATTGTGACTCAGTTGGCAAAGGGAGGGGTTGCACGCTCCACCGTCCCTATTCCTCCCCATTCCCGTTAGGATTTCGCCAGTTTTTACAGAAATCCGGCCCGCTCGCGTCCTATTTTAAAAGAAAACAAGCTCCCTCGTCAGCCGGCCCTGAGTCAGGCTGTTTAAAGAGGGATTAATTTATTCTCCCAGACACGGCGTTTGTTCCATCGGGGTTTTGTTGGAGCCCGGTGGAAGCTTGGGGTTTTTGTTGGTTGGTTTTTTTTTTGTTCGTGGG
>WBNO01029857.1:57158-70446 GCA_013400575.1 Peucedramus taeniatus
GGGCCGGGCCGTGTCCCCCGGGCCCGCTGCCCGCCGGGGCTCGGGCGGTGCGGTGACCCCGCTCAGCCCCGCGCACCTCCCCGGGCCAGCCCAGTGGATTCGCCCATACCTGAGGCATCTTCGGCGCGGCGCATGCATGCAAATCGTAGCCACGAGCAATTAAATACATACGTACCGTTAATTACGTGTTTACATACACCAAGCACGGCCCTGACAGGCAGCAAGACGGGGCCCAGGGACGGCTCCTTGCACCTCCCTGGTGCTGCCAGGACAGGGAAGGATGCGGGGCACATCTGTGCCCTGCCTCAGGTGGCATCTGAGGGACACCCAGCATTTCTTCCACACCTGAGTGTGGCAGATTTAACATTGTGACAGGAGGGGGGTTTTAATCCTGACCTCCCCTCGCCTTCCCTGGCACTGGGGAGATGAGAACAGGCTTACAGTACTTTATTATTTATTTTCCCCCAGCTCTGGTCAATCCTCTTTGCTCAGGCCTGGATCCCTGCTGAGGCCTCGGTGGCCCGGGGCGCGGGGAGAAGCGGCCGAGGCGCCCCGGCTGCAGCGAGCAGGGCTAAATTTGGCCCCTGTGACTTCCTCCCGTGTGGGACACCCGGGTGGTTTGTCTTGGCTCCTGTTACAGATAATGCACAGGCCGCTCCTGAAGCCGCAGCTCGGCGCAGCAGGGACGAGGGACAATGGGGACGGAGCGGGGAGCAGGGGACACGCAGCGGGGGTCCCAGCCCGCCGGCTCAGCCGTGGCTTTGTTGGCTCAGCGCTGGGCAGGGCACCTGGCTCCTGCAGCGCCCGGGTTCTTCACCTTCCCAGAGCGTTGCAAAACAGTCGTCGTTCTGTTCCGAGAGATGCCTGCGGTTCTTTCACGCCTCTCAGGCTTTTTTCCCTTGAAACTCCAGCGCCAGAGTCAAGTGGTTATGTCAAAATGTGTTTGCATTTGAAACAAAAAAGAGTTTCTCAGCCTTGTGACCCCTGAGGGAAGTTGGTGATTTCGTGTGGGCTTGGCTGCCTGGAGTGGCCCAGCCTGCTTGGGAGCACCTGCAGCTCCAAGGGTCCGTCTGCCCCAGGGAGTTTGGAGCCTGCTTGGTTTTGACACCCCTGTGTGCAGCACAGTAGAGCTCCTTACTGATGCACAGCGCTGGAAATTGTAAAATATTGCCCTTGCTCTGCAGAATCTCCTAACAGAAAAACCCCAAAGAAAGGAGCCAAAGGGGTTTGCCAGTGCAGCGCTCCACCAGCCCGGCGCTCCTGGAGATGACCTCTGCTCATCCCAGATGTTTTTCCCAGCTGTGGCGCGGGCTCAGCTGGATCACCCCCCCTGCACCCCGTGCCCCCAGGAGAGCCCGGAGGATCCCCTCGTTGGGGGAGAGGGGACACCGCTGCCGCCCCCGGTGATTCCCTCCCAGCCGCTCAGTTATTTTTGTTAACGCTTATTAAGGAAGACTTGGGAGAGCTCTTTGTTAAGGGCTCACACTCACTTCAATTAAAGGCTAAGAAAACTACCCAAGCGTATCACTGACTCATCGGAGAAATCCCGACCAGCACGTAGCCGCCTAAACTCTGCTCCTGTTTTCACAGCTGAAGGAGCGAGAGGGGACGCAGGAACAAAACCTGCAAGACTCGCAGCGAAGTCAGACGGGAGGGAAACGGAGGCAGAGCCCCCTTCCCCCTGGGCAGTGCCCGGCTGGGCCCTCCAGCCCCTCTCACCCGGCACATCCCGCAGCCCCGAGCTGGGCTGGGAGAGCGAGCCCAGGCTCTGAGAGCCCCCGGGGGCAGGACTCGCTCAGCTCTGTTTAGAAAGGGCAAGCCTCTGCCAAACCTGACGAACTTTCCTTTACCCAGAATTATAACTGGAAGTCTAAAAAGCCACAGTGTTTGAAAACACATATTTACATTATATATGCCCCAAAGCAGAATAAACAAAGGTTAGATTTGTAAACTCTCCATCTTAATTAAAGCAACACTGCTTAGGACAAGCCCACATAACAGGCGGCTTGAAGTGCTGTGTTATTTAATTTATACCTTCCAGCTCCCTTAGTCATGGAGCTGGGACAGCGATAGCATCAGCAGCCACCCCGCTGTGCAGGCACAGGGAATTTCTAGGGCACCGGGAGCCTGTGGCCCATTTACCACCCTCCCGAGGCTGCGCTTTTCTGCCTTTTCCAACTCAAATCTTCCCTCCTTCTCCCGTGGCACTTCCCACATTGTTAGGAGGAAGGGAATGCTGCTGGGTGTCTCCTGCCCCCGTGCCAGGGCTGGTCGTGGGGAGCACTCCAGGGACAGGCCAGCAGGGAGCTGCCCCTCGGTGCCACGGCCACCCTGGCCAGTGCCAGCCCCGGGACCCTCAGCTCCTGCTGGCAGCCCCTGCTCCGATTCTGCTGGGCCAGCGTGGGCTCCCACCACTTACAGCAGAAACTGCGGGCAAATGTTTCAGCTGTGCAGGATCCCCTTTCTGCTCATGCTCTGAGTGCCACAGCGGGCTTTGAATCTCGCAGCTCTGTGGGGCTGGAGAGCCCTCGAGAGTGTAAATAAGCGGCGCTGATGGCGCTGAGAATGTGCTCCCCGCAGGCAATTTCCCTTCAGCTGCTTCCCGAGTTCTGTCTTCTCTGCTTTCTCTCTTTGCAGCCTCGGTTCCCTCTCAGAGTGATCAGGGACGCTAAACAGAGACAGTGAATTACATCTGCGGGAATCAGGTGTGGAAGCAGAGTGTGCCTGCTGGAGGAACCGTGGGATGAGCCAGCATCCTCAGAAGAGCATCCCACGGTCTCCCACTGCCCAGCTCCTGCTGGACGAGCATCCCTGACCCGCAGCAAAACAAGGGTGGGAGGTGCTGCAGGGACAGACAACCCTTTTACTAGGCAGAGAGAAATGGAAATGGGAACAGGAAAGGAAAGGGGAAATGAATGGGAAAAGGGAAAGGGAAAGGGAAAGGGAAAGGGAAAGGGAAAGGGAAAGGGAAAGGGAAAGGGAAAGGAGAAGGGAAAGGGAAAGGAGAAGGAGAAGGAGAAGGAAAAGGAAAAGGAAAAGGAAAAGGAAAAGGAAAAGGAAAAGGAAAAGGAAAAGGAAAAGGAAAAGGAAAAGGAAAAGGAAAAGGAAAAGGAGGGAAAGGAAAAGGGAAAGGGAAAGCTCTTGCCGGGTGGCTGCCCACAGTCCCGGTCTCCGTCCTGCCCTGTCCTGCCCGGGGCCCGGCGGGAGCGCTGCCGCTGCCGAGAGCGCCGGAGCCCGCTGTCATTAGCGCCTCTGAAAGATCGCCTCTCTTCCCAAAAGAGGGGAGTAGGATGCAGGAAATCAGCGGCCGGCCCGGCCGGAGCACCGAGAGGCAGGACAGCGGGGAAGCGGCAGGAGCTGCTCCAGGGGAAGGAGCGCTGTCACTGGGACTGCGCGGGGATGGCCCGGCGCTGCTCCCTGCTCTGCGCTCCTGCCTTTGGCCCCAGGCTCGGCGATGTGTGAGGAGGAGGGAGGGAGGGAAGCCGAAGCAGCCGGGAGGATGCCCAGGGCAGTGGGGTTGTGGTGCCAGGGCCACACGCGGCTGTGACAGCGGGGACACCCCCGGGCCCGCGCGGAGCTGGGTGCCAGCTCCCACCACTGTCCCCCTGTCGGGGCTCCCCGAGCGCCGGGCGATGCCCCCGCCGGGCAGGAAAAGCCTCGCGGTTACTCCATGCTTTAAGCATTCCCTGCTGAAAGCATTCCCGTGGCAAACTGCCCTGCAATGGTCCCTCCCTTCCCTGCGGTGCTCCCGAACCCTTTCTCCCCTGCACCCCCTGCGCCACGCTGCCGCAGCTGCCATGGGAACCCTTCCTGCCTCCCTGGGCTTTCCCCATCCTCCCTAATCTTTGCCACTCCGTGAATCCATCGCTGCCGTCCCTGGGGCACCGCACGGGCGGATTGCCCTGTGCTGCAGCCGGGGCTCGGCTCTGCCGCAGGCCGGGGGCTGGCTGCCTTCCCCGGGGCTCTGGGGGCTGGCTGCCTTCCCCGGGGCTCTGGGGGCTGGCTGCCTTCCCCGGGGCTCTGGGGGCTGGCTGCCTTCCCCGGGGCTCTGGGGGCTGTGGGCCGGGGGCTGGCTGCCTTCTCCGGGGCTCTCCGGGGCTGGCTGCCTCCTCCGGGGCCCGGGGCTCTCCGGGGCTGGCTGCCTTCCCCGGGGATTTTGGGCTGGCTGCCTTCCCCGGGGCTCTCCGGGGCTCTCCGGGGCTCTCCGGGGCCCAGCAACGCCGGGGACACGCTCGGAGCTCCCGGCGGGCGAGGGCCAGCGAGCCCCGGGCTATGTTTAGCCCTGCGGCCGCACGCCGGGAAGTGCCCTTATCTCTTCCCACCTCCTTGTCCTCAGCCGTGCCTGGGCTAATCTCTGCTTGGCACCTTGAGCGCCGCAGCTGCCCCGCGCCGCCAGCGCCCAGCGGCTTTTTGTTGTTATTTTCGTAATCTCCGTCACAACTTTTTCTATTTTTTTTTTCCCCATAAAAAGGCCGCCGTCATCTGCGCCCCACGGAGGGAAGAGCCGGCCCTTGGTTGCCACGCCGGCCCCGGGGATGCTGCTGGCGTGGCCCGCAGGGTCACTGCCCGTGCCCATCGCTGCCACTGCCCACTGTGGGGACACAGGGCGGACACCCCGGGATGGCCACGCACGGTTGGGCACTGGTGTCACATGGTGGGGATTGCCCACACTTAATATCCGGCCCTGGAATCGTGGAATGGTTTGGGCTGGAAGGGATATTGATCATCCAGTTGTACCCTCTGCCGTGGGCAGGAACACCTTCCCCTAGACCAGGTTGCTCCAAGCCCCGTCCTTGAACACTTCCAAGGATGGATGGGGCAGCCTCAGCTCCTGTGTGCCCTTGTGATTTACAGGGTGTGCACAGGAGGAGATCACAGCTTTTTCTGTCTCACGGGGGACATTTCAGAGCCCTCCCAGCAGGTGCTACAGACCCCTGCTCACCCCCTGCCCCAGGCTGCGCTCAGCACTCTGCCTTTGAACCTGCTGAACTCTGCTGCTCTCCAGGAAAACTGTTTCCCAGTTTGATTTAAAAACTTGCCGAGCCAGAGCCCGTACCAATTACTTAACAGCACAGTGCTCGGGTTAACCACCAGTGACCATTTTTAGTAATAATTCCTGCGGGGCCAAGGACTGCAGGGAAACATCCGCTCCTGCCTCGCTCCCCTTCCCACCATCTGCCCCAGCTTCTCCCGGGCACGGGGAGTGCAGCAGCAGGCACATAAGGTCAGTGCTTTTAGGGAAAAACACTGAATTAGAGCAGCCGAGCCAGCGAGGAAATCCTAAGGCTAATCCCTGATCTTTCACTGACACACGGCAAAGCTCGGCCAAGCCGGCTGCTTCCCTCCTCCCCAGCCACAGCTGGAAAACACGGATAATGCTGCATTACCTTCCCTGCAGGGCTGCTGCGATTAACAGCAGCAGAGAGCTCCGAAATCCTCCAGGGATGGGGATGGCAGGGATTAATACTCGGCTGGATGGTCCCCCAGGACCATTTGCCAATGCCGTGCCCCATTTTCTTTATTCTTTGCTATTTACTTTTATTTTTTTCTGAGACCTGGGTGGTGTTTAATCTCATTTGGCAGTTATGGATTGTCTCCAAAATAATCAATGTTTGTGCATTCATCTGCATTGCTCAGCTGATCCCACAGGGATGAGCATCCAGCGCTGGCAGGAGCCTTGGGCAGAGCATCCCTGCTCTCACTGGCCAAGGAACCAACTTTGCTCCATGTTTCCAAGGGGGAAACAAAACCTTCGGTGGTAGCAGGCAGCTCTGCTTCAAATTAATTTCGGTGCCGTCGGGAAAATATCCTGTGTCATCCTGGAAATCAGGCAGAAAATGCTGCTCCCCTGCCTTCCCTCCCGCCTGCACCCTGTGTACTGTAAAGACACGCACGTGTGAGGGTGGAGAATCAACGGATCCAGAGCCTGCACAGCGGAATTTTTTCCCCTCGTTTCATCTTGTACCAAAAATCACGACAAAAATACAGCCCTGCCCTTTGTCAGAAGGAAAATACCCGGAGTTCAGCAAACTGCCAAGTTTTCTCTGAAAATTTCTTCAAATTTTCAAATTTCCAACCCAAACAAAAATCCGCAGCATCCCAGCCAGTCAAACGCCCCGTGGGATGCAGCCAGCCCAGAGCCCCGGATCCTCGCTGGCAAATCTTCCCAGGTCGGCACCCGCCTGGTCGGAGCTCGCCGGGATCTGTCGCGTCATCAGCTGCGCAGAGGGCGAGCAAAGCCATGCGGGAAACCGGCATTTCCTAAAAACACACCGGACCCGCAGCGTGAGCCGTGGCTGAGTCACTGAAACACGAAACTCACTAAAGGGATGAATTAGAGCTATTAGAATATAGAGGTAATTACTCATGTGAACAATGCCCTGCTCGACTCTTTAATGATTACACAAATTAGTGCATAAAATTATGTTAATGGCTCTGCAAGCGGCACATGCACCCAGCCCGGCCGGCGGGAGGGGAGGCAGGGCTGAGCCGGGTCCCCCTCAGCCCCCGGGAGCGAGGGGAGAGCCAGGAGAGGCTGCAGCTCATCCTGCGGCTCTGCCGGCCTCTGTGCCCGCCCTGTCCCGCAGCTCTGCCAGGCTCTGTGCCCGTCCTGTCCCTCAGCTCTGCCGGGCTCTGTGCCCGCCCTGTCCCGCAGCTCTGCCAGGCTCCGTGCCCGTCCCGTGGCTCTGCCAGGTTCTGACCATCCCACGGCACTGCCGGGCTCTGTGCCTGTCCTGCGGCTCTGCTGGGCTCCAGGATCATCCCTCAGCTCTGCCAGGCTCTGTGCCTGTCCTGTGGCTCTGCCCGGCTCCAGGACCATCCTGCAGCTCTGCCAGGCTCTGTGCCCATTCTGTCCTGCAGCTCTGACGGGATCTGTGCCCATCCCTCAGCTCTGCCAGGCTCTGTGCCCATCCTGTCCTGCAGCTCTGCCAGGCTCTGTGCCCATCCCATCCCTCAGCTCTGCCCTGCTCCATGCCCATCCTGTCCTGCAGCTCTGATGGGATCTGTGCCCATCCCGTGGCTCTGCTGGGCTCCGTGCCCGTTCTGTGCCATGGCTGTGCCAGGCTCTGTGCCCATCCCATCCCGCAGCTCTGCCCAGGAAGGACAAAGCCCTGCAAGGCCCAGGGGGTGCAGGTGGGTGCATCACTGGCTCACCTTCAGGCGTGTGGGAGAGGGATTTTAGGGAACGTTTCTTACACGGGGAACTGCCTGGAATCCTCATTTTCCCTAATAATTCAGCTTTGTTTGAAACTGCTCCAATTCCAGACAAACTGCTCTTCCCGTGCAGGTGCAGCAGGATCATTCTGCCCTTGGCACAGGGGACTCTCACCAAAGCTGGGACTGTTTAAAACCAATCTAGAAATTACTCCAATTTTGCTGCACAGCTAAAAGCTCTGCTGTTATCAGAAGCAAGAAACCTCACGGCACAACCAACGCACACAGATCAATGAAAGAATCCCCTGTTCTAAAGCAGAAGTTTCTGTTAGAAAGAAAAAAAACCCAAACAAAAAAAACCCAAACTGTGGTTTCTGGGAGAAACCACGAGTTTTCTGTCCGTTTCTATTTCGGAGCTGGCGCTGGGTTTACTGAGTACGGGGCTGGGTTCCTTGAGGACGGTGTGCAGCTCAGGAGGAGCGATGCCCGCGCTCCCCAGCAGCGCTGGCACCAAGAAGGCAGCATCGGGCCGGGCTGCGGCAGCTGCGCGCCCCAGGGCGGCACGGAGGGGCCACCCAGCCCCGGGCGCACAATCGCCCTCAGTTGTACCAACAAAGCCGCACTATCGGAAGAGCAGGAGCATGGGGACAGATTCCCCGCGGGAATGCGCAGCTCATCCAGGGGCAGGAGCACCGGGAGGGAACGCTCCTGCAGCGGCAGCTCGGCTGCTCCTGGGGGGAACAGGGCTTAGGAGAGGTGGATGTCCCCTCTGCTTTAACAAAGGCAATTCCATTTCTCCTTTCCCACTTTCTTCAGAGAGAATGGCCTCTCAAAACATTTATTTTCAGGAAGAACACATTGATGAAAGAAGACACCTGCTGCCTTGGTTGGCGTCTGTTGAAATCCTAGCAAATACCTTCCCGGAAGAGGTGCTGGTGGAACAGTTCCCACTCATGCACGAGGATATTAAAACCAGTGCCAGCTCTGCTCACCAGCCCCAGCCGGGCCAGGGGATGGCTCCCAGGAGGCAGATTCCCCACGGAGGAAGTCAAGCAGGCACTTACTCAGATCCACTTTCACCCTTGGAGAAGCTGAAGGGCAGAAGAGACAGCACCGAGCTCCCCGGGCTGTGCCAGGCACGAGTGTTGCTCCCAAAACTCACCGACTCCTCATCATCTCTGTCACAATGTTAATGAACTCATAACGTGGTATAATTAAAAACTGAGTGTGTCAGGAGGCACAGCCTCCTCCAGTTAACTTCTCCTAATGCTGTCAAACCTGGTTCATAGCACATTTCTGAGATATTAATTTAATTCCTCTATTTTATGTCAATCAGAGAACATGATGTTCCCCCCGAGGACGGTGGAACACGCTGGATCAGAATGTGAAATTAAAACACAGGGCACTTGGGGAAAGCCTTGCTTCACCCTGTGGTTTCCCTGCTCCAGCACTGGCTGGCTGTTCGCAGCACGGTGATGGAAACAATTTTACGGGGAAAAAAGGGAATGCACGAGAGCTCCACGCTGGGAACAGGTTTATTACAGGATCTCCCAGTGCTTCCCAAACACCACAGCTGGGACATGGAGAGCAAAGTGAGGGGGAGATGCTGGGGCAGGAACAGACCAGCAGCTCCTCCTGGGGTGAGCTGAGCTCTCCCCTTGGAGGGGGAAAGCCAAAGCGAGAGAGCCCAGGAGGGCTCTGTGCCCTCCCGTTCTCCCGGTGAAATGGGAAGGATCCTCTCCACTCCGCAGGGAGGATTGCAGCCTCCTGGCAGAGGTGTGGCCCCCGCCGGCTCTGAGAGACTCCAGTCAGAAGCTTTCCAGGAAGGTGACACTCCACAAATCCCAAAGCAGAGAACATTGTGTTCCCACCTCCTCTTCCTGGAAGTCAGTGCCCTCCTGGAGCATCCACAGGGTGATCCAAGCCACTGAGATAATCTCAGGAGCAAACAATCCTCACGTAGCTCCCACTCCAGTAATTGATCCACACACACTGAGACTTGGAGCACATCCTGCACCCACTGACTCCCTGGTGCCAGCAGCAGACTTGACAAACAACAGCCTTCCTGCACCTCCAGCACGCACCTTGATCCAGGGAATTCGGAGTTCCAGCCTTCCTGCACCTCCAGCACACACCTTGATCCAGGGAATTCTGAGTTCCAGCCTTCCTGCACCTCCAGCACACACCTGGTCCAGGGAATTCGGAGTTCCAGCCTCCCTGCACCTCCAGCACACACCTTGTCCAGGGAATTCCATGCCCTCCTCAGCTGAATTGCCTCTGACATTGGTGCTCCACACATCAATGAGCCCCTGCTGAACCTTAGAGCCACCAGCTCTGCCCGGGGTCCCTGGCTCAGAACTGAGCTGTATTTCAGAGTGGAGAGAGCGATCCCTCAGCTGCCAGGGTCCTTCACTCCTCCTCCCTCAGCTGCCAGGGTCCTTCACTCCTCCTCCCGTGGGTCCTTTGGAGAGGGATCCTCTCCCAGCTCCAGTCCTGGCACACCAAACTCTTCAGGTTTGGCTCTGTGAAACACCCTGAGCACGCCTGTACCCTTTAAAATCACTTTCACTTTCCTTCACCGATGTGATGGAACAGATCCATTCCCAGCAGAGTTTGGGGTTTTTGGGCCAAACTCCACCTTTGCTGTCCCAGCTCACACCCGTGTGCCATGGATCTCCCACTGCCCTCATTTCCCACATCCTAACAAACTGCTGAGGCAACAGGACCCCACCTTCCCCGGGCCACAGCCTGCTCTGGGCATCCAGCCCCTGCCCAAAGGGGAAGGGGCCGTGTCCAGCCTGGCCATGGGGGTGGCAGTGCCCCTGCCCACAGCTCAGGGCTTACAGAGGGGCCCAGCTCCTGCTGCCTCATCCACCCACAGCAGCAGCGGCCACACAGACCAGTTCCACCCCCACTCATCCCCAGGACGAGCCCATAAATCTCCCATTCTGCCCCTGTGATCTCCTATCACCAAGCATTCATTCTTTTCCCCTGGCCATCCACTGGATTCCACCCATTTCCCAGGGAACTGATCCTTTATTGAGGAGCAGCTCAAACATGGATGCTTCCTGTGGAACATTCCGGCTCTGTCCCACACAAAGGGCTTTTGTCCGGATCCCGACACTCTGCGACCAACGACGACACGGGGCCTGTTTTTGTAAAAATTTTATTTGTCAAAGAAAAAAAGCAATGGCCAATTGAAACCTACGTCATCTTTAACTCCAATTTTGGTCTTTAAATTTAGAGAAATGACTTATTTACTTTTTTTTTTTTTAAAACAAACCCCCCTTTTTCCCCTTTAAGGTTTACCATCTACTCGTGCTGAATCCTTCCAAGGAGATTGCTCCAGCGTACCTCTCCAGGTCCTCGCTTTGCTCCTTTTACCAAAAAAATGCAAAACTCCATCGTGCATCTTAAGGGCTCCAATCGTCAAAAATAGGAAAAAAAATATCTTTGGAATAGCCAATTGAGTTGAATAAAAAAATCCACACGAATGCGGTTTGGTTGGGGCAGGAATCCACTCCTATGTTCCTGGTAATTTGATCCCGCTCCATGAATCCTTGTAATTCAGCCTCCCTATCCTATCCACATTATGATTTGAATCCAATGATCCAGCTCCAAGGATTGGGATCCAGTGAGCCCTCTCCAATCCAAACCTTTATAACCAGCAAAACCAAAAAAGAGGAGGCAAAAAGTTAGATACTGTAATGAAAAAATAGGATTCTGGGGAATGATCAGTTATGTTTGCCATCAATTAATTCAGATGTACAGTAATAACTATCAATTCCCCAAAACAAACTTTCCAATGGTGATGCTCAGATAATTTTAGAAATGTTAATTACTATTTGGAGGAAACATTGTAAATATTTACAATATGTCAACTGGAAATGCCAACATACTCAGCGCATTGGTGGGTACGAGGTTTTGTGGTTGTAAAAAATGGTTTTTACTAAACTGGAAAAGCTTTAACTGCTCGGTCTATCCACCTACTATGGAATGGCTGGACTACAGCTGCACTCCCAGCTGGAGGGAACGTTAACAATCGGTGTTTTCACACGGATCGTGAGTCAATCGTGAATTAGTCTGAGGGGGCAGGGCTGAGACTTAAATTATTCCCCACTAGGTTTGCTATTTTTATTTTGCTTTCATTCTGGTACTTATAAAAATGCAACAGCCACGCTGTATCAGTCACACAGAGGACATGCAGATTTTAGCAGTATTGATATTATACTCTGATTGCAAGTTCTACTACAAGTGTACGGATACTACGGACATGGACACTTGTAACAAACGCTGCGGGACAAATAAACCAAAACTTCCCCCCCGGCCCCGGTTACTCCTTTAAAAAACTAGAATGGAATAGAGAATTACAAAAGCAGGGATTTGGCCACAATTGCCCCCCCGGAAAAGGAAGTTTTAAAAGAGAAGAGCAATGGCAGCCTGCGGTCACGAGGACATGCCTGAAGCCACACGTGGGGACACGTAGGTGCTCGGCCTCAATTCCCCTGTCTCTCAGTATAAGGTCAATACTGCCAAGTTCATCTGTGACAATAGCACTTGGAGTCATACCATTGCCTCCATTATTGATCTGATCCTCCTCAATCCTCCTTTTGACAATCCTAAAATGATTGACATGTGCTCCACAATCCTTTAATCCAAAGCATTCTTAATCCATCTCTTCAGATATGTCTACAGAAAGACACACGAAAAGGCAAGATAAAACGTAAGATCCCCCAGAAGAGACAAGTTAGCCACAAACATCCCAACATCCCCAGCTCGTCTCGACCACAGCGGAACACTGAGACATTTACACAGCAATACCACAGCTCCAAGAATGTTGGTATTGAACTAGAACTAAACCAGAACAATCCTGACTGACAGCAATTAAAATACAATTTACCAAAGACAGGAGGGGAATGTCGGTGTCGAGGAGCAAATACTCACTAGGGATTTTACACAAGAATGCAATTCAACACTTCAGCCAATTCGAGTAAAACAGTTGGAATTTAAAAAAAAAAAAATGAAAGACTGTACTAAGTAAAGGAAAACTGTGTACAACATGGGGTTCTACAAAAAGATCAGAGCTAGAGTGATGTTTATGTACGAGATCGGGATCTGCTGTGGCGGGGAGAGTAGCGTGGAGATCCTCTGCTTCTTCTTGGGGAATAACTGCGGCTTCTGCTGTTGCTTCGACTACGGCTCCTGCTACGACTACGGCTGCGGGACCGAGATCTTCCATAGCTTGGGCTTCTTGGGCCATCAACTTTAACACGGATGTAGGCAGTTTCTCCCTATTGAATAGACAGAACTTTCGATTGAAACGTCGAGGCTTCAGGGCCATGTTTCAGGCATGCTGACAGACTGCAGACAGCGCTACTACGGCCGGGACAGACAGCAGAGCTTACACGTCTATGTCCAGCCTGACCACACACTTATTTAGCTGCTTCGTAACCAAACAATGACCACCACGCGTTCCTTACCTTCAAATCCTAACGTTAAGCCCCTTGTATCCAATTCTGGCCAAAGAAAGTAAGTGTGATACCTACCTCGTGAGATCTAAATTTAGTGTTATCCAGCTTTCGCACAGCGTAGGTCATGTCTTCCTTCCGCACAAACTCCACGACACCAGTGCCATCTCGGAAAACATCAGCATAACATACATCACCTGCTTCACGCATGTGATCCTTTAAATCCTGCCAACTTCCACTTGGAGGCAGCCCTACAGAAAAACAGAAACGTGACTTTAAAACCGGATTAGAGCCTCACGTCCTGTATTACAGCCGCAGCAGCAGAAAAGCACAGCGAAGGAGAGGAGCGCTCAGCATGGTGGGGACACCGCTGCTCCCCTCCCAAAGCACGCGGGGCCGCGCTTTTTAAGGAGAAGCCCGCAGCAGCAGCACCGCGCCTGCAGGACCCCGGGGGAGCACTTAGGCTGAGAGAGAGAGCAATGACTCACCCGAGACGATCACTCTGTACTCCGAGCGCCGGGACGGGGGGCCGTACCTGCCCCGGGGGGCTCCTCCCCCCCCGCCGCCGCCGCCGCCTCTGCCGGTGCCGCGGCCGCTCCGAGGGAACTCCACGCGGAGGCGATACCCATCGTAGTCGTAGCCGTCCCGCCCGTAGACGGCGTCCT
>WBNO01029861.1:3835-34483 GCA_013400575.1 Peucedramus taeniatus
ATAAATTAATATCTTATATAATTATATAATTAATCTATAATATTATAATAAATATATAATTATATAAAATATAGAATAATCAAATCAATCTCAATTATCTGGTGAGCTTGGTGGCCTTATGATATGCCCAAGTTATCTGGCTTCACTACAAGGCCAAGTTTATTCAGTTGCAAGTCCTGACAGAACAAATGCAGACAAACCCTCTCATTTAATAATATTACAGCCTAACCATGCTCCCTTTTAAGCACAGAACTCCACACCCTGGGATGCAGCAGGATGTGGAGACCTCAAAGATCCAAACAGCATAAAAAATACAGAGTAAACTTCCCAGCTGCAGTGGGATCAGTTTGGGAGCTGAGAGCGGATTGAAAGCGCGAGTTTAACACTGGAATCCCACTAGAAGAAACAGTCAGTTCTACTTTGTTTATTTACCTTTGTAATATGGCATTAGGCCCAGGAAAGCTTGTCTAACTTTTTCTCCTTTAAGAGGCTGGATATCCTCTAGATTGTCTAGCAAGGGTCCTATGGAATAATACTGAGCTTCCTTGTACACTGACCTCACTCGCTCTCGGGGGGGCAGGTCACCAGATCGTAGGAAGTTTAGTATGTCTCTAAAAAAAAAAGGGGCAAAAATATCATTAACAAACACAGTTCTGCCAAAACTGCTGCAGGTGGGAAAGGGCAGGAAATGCTGGATAGTCATTGTTTGCTCTATTGAGACAGTAACTGAAACAAATGAGCCATATTCCCAACATTTGTTTGTAAAACCGTTTGCCACGTTCAGGTTTCCAAGCCATTATTTCACATTTTGCCTCAGTTGATGTCAAAGCTCATTTGAAAAAATATCAGTGGATTTTAAACCAAACACTCAATGTGGAGGAAACCATTTATAACACAGAAGAGACCAGAGTGTTTCATGGGAAAGAAATTGTGGTCACTGCATTTCAAATTTAGGTCTGGGACAAAATAAACTTTTGCATTTTCCCAGAGAATCACGTTCATGGACATTTAATTCCACACAGATCCAGCTGAATGGATGGGACATCTGCAAAGGAGGTTTCTTGTCACAGATCAGGGCCATTTACAGAACAATAATCAGATTTTTTTAAAAAGAGAGAGAACATTTCCTCGTAGTTCTGAAACACTGTTCAGCAACAGGAACTTTTGACAGGGAAAGAAATCACTTTATAAGTATTAACCAACAAAACCCTTATCAAATAAACAAAAAAATCACTTTATAAGTGTTAACCAAGAAAACCTTATCAAATAAAAGAAGCATTACTGCAATCTTAGAATGACAACAAATACAGCACGTGCTAACCTGGCTCTCTGTTCCAGCTGTATTTTCAGTTGAGGAAATTTATCTATTTTCCAACAATTGCCTCATGTAAGTACACAATTATTTTAGAATAAACACAGCAGCTTAATCTATCTCTGTCCCAGATTATGGTACAACTCAAAAGTGCTTTGAAAATAATTCAATGCTCCTCTGTTGAAGGCAATAAGGAAATGTCTATAAAGGAGCAACAAGAAATTTGGGATAAACTGCAACATGTGCTTTGGGCACAGACCTGAACCCATGAACACTGATCACCTTTTTTAGCAATCTCACCCCAATTCAAACATAGCATTAGTAATCATGGTTAGTTTAATTAAAAATAAAATAAAAGTTGAGCAGTTAGGAAGGAAGCCTGGAGGTGAAAGAATATGGCACTAACAACAAAAACAATCTGGAAGAAGAAATTCTTTAAAGGCTCGTGCTTTATTTTAGCAGTTATATCCTGTTTAAAGATTGAAAACATCATATTTTCAACTGTGTAAGAATCCTAGATTCATTCCTTCCATTCCCTCTTCCTTACAGATACTGAATATCAATTAAACCAGTGCTGTGCAAAGGAGTTTCCTATTTCCAAATACTTCTTTAAACCATCCAAACAACTTGATACCTTGAAAGGAGATACTCTAGGGGAGACAATGCACAAATTCAAGGAGATACTCTAGGGGAGACAATGCACAAATTCAAAGCATTTCTTGTTTTTCCTTTCCCACTGCACAACCAACAAAAACTTTTTAACTGCAGTTACTCCTGTGATGCTTTGAAGGCGTGCAACGTTAAATGCTGCGCTTTAGGGGAAAAAAACCTGTTAAAAACAAGCTTAAAAATAAGTTTTTAGTAAGAGCTTCCAAAGCTTGCCCTGAGGGTCTGTACATACCCGAAGTAGGTGCCATCCCTGTCGATGAAGTACCTGCCCTCGGCGTCCGTGGGGATGTAGTGCCTGCCACTGAACATGGCTGCCAGCATGGTGTCCTCGTACCTGCGCAGCGTGGACAGTCTGGTGGTGAAAAACATCCCCCCCACGTTCAGTGGGACAACTTCTGGGAACTGCAAAAGCAACCAGGACATCAGAAAGGAGCTGCCAGTCCTCTGCAGGTGACAACAGGCACGGCTGTTGGCTGTTGTCACTTGCAATTTGCCACCGGGACAATGTGCGGTTCCTGCCCCACTGCCACAGAGCAGGGGAGCTCTGAGGGGTGAAAATTTGGATGGTTTGGCTGCTGGGAGGAATCAGGGAGTGGTTTAATTGTAGCTGGAAATGTGAAACAGCAGAAATCACTCAGCTGCAATGGCAGATATTTGAGATATTAATGCCTCCTCTTGGCTCTTTTGGGGAAAGGAAAGGCCAAAACAAAACCTCTTCCCCAGCCTTACACAGAGAGAAAAAAAAAAGGGGAAGAAATTTCAGTCAGCCTTGGGACTTGCACTCTGCTGGTTCCTTTACACAACCAGACTATACTATACACTGAAAAAAAAAATTGCATTTGTTTACATCAGGCCTAAAATCTTACTATCAAACCCCAGGCTGCCTTAAGTACCAGAATAAACACTTAATTGCATGTCTGAAGTCCAAACCTGGATGGAACTTTGTAAGTAAAGCTGCCGAGCTACTCAAATACATTACAAAGACTGAGTTTTATTCAAACGTGTTAAGCGAGCTGAGTATCCACAAGGAAATCCTGATTTCTTCAGCAGCTGAGCAGTCTGTGCTGCCGTGACCACCCCCGTCTCAGGTGAGCTCTTACCTGCTGAGGCAGCAGAGGTAGCGCTTGTCCAGCCTGGGTGGCGGTGGGAGTGGCCGGCTCTTGGAAATCATCCTCTGCATCCGAGCTCGACATGGCATCATCCGGGGTGGCACTCACTTTGTTCTGCCCCGTGACTACCACCATCCCTCTGGCTCTGGGGAGCAGCTCTGCTGGGTAGGAGGCCGTGGCAGTGCTGAAGGGAGACCCAAATTAATCACCCGAATTACCCCAATCAGCGGCGCGCTCCCCGCAGCGGCCGCGCCACCCCGAGCGCTCGCAGCGGCAGCGTTATTCCCGGGAGAAGGAGCAGCAGGGATGGATGCCAGGCACCCCCGGGGAGGGCTGCGGGCAGGAATGCCGCTGGCACAGCTGGTCCAAGGCCCTCCAGCCGCGGAGCCGCTGGAAGAGCCCGGCATCCATTGGCTGCGCGGTGCTGGGAGCGATTGGCTCCGGCGCGGCTTTGCAGGAAAATGTCATTTGCTGGGAGAATTTGGGTGGCCGCTGTCCCAGCCTGTCCCTCGCCAGGGGCGGGATGCAGGAACACGCTCCTGCCAGGGGCGGGATGCAGGGACGCGTCCCTGCCACATTGGCGACACCCGGCTCCGTCTGTCACCTTCAGCCGCTCGCCGGCAGCGGGGACGGGCACGGGGAGGGCTCGGCTGGGCTCTGGAATTCCCTGGGAAATGGGAAAACCGGGATTTCTCAGCAGCCGGGGAAAGCAGGCGTTTCCCTGCCCGCTGCATCACATCACACCACACTCGGACGTGCAGTGAGACACGAATATTTAACTCTCCTCAGCACGCTGCTAATTATCAACTGGATTTAACACCTCCAAGGCTTCTCAGTCCATCCTCAATGGGAGAATGGGATGCACAAACTGCACGATAAAAATAATAATTGAAAGAGCTGACTAGCAAAGAGAAGCCCGCTGCTCTCCTTACACTGCATTATGTAAAATCCCTGTTCCCAGGATGTCTCCAGCATCACAACTCCCTAACAAAGACATTCCACCACCAGAGGCTTTATACACCTCCAAACCTTCTCTCAAATCACTATAAAATATAGAAAGAGGAGGATTATTTGCACAAGCACATCTGGCATATTTATTTATTAACTCAAGGATGCTTCCCCTCAAAATCAGCAAGAAAAAATGACATAAAATTTTTAAAATCTGCCTTAATAATTCTGCCAACAGTCATTGTGCACGCTGTTAGATCTCAGCTCTTAAAGGAAATACTGGATTCAGAGTGAACCCAGACAGAGCTGGGATGCTCCTGAGCAAAACAGGTACTTTTTGGAGACCTGATCAGACCAAAATCTCCACATTCTGTGGGACTGCCCACAGCCTTCTTTCCCCAAAATTTGGAGATGAATTCTAGAACCTGTTTAGCACCCTAATAAACACAGTTAAGTAGCTACTGCTAAGTTCCAAACATTTTTGTTTAAGCTGCAGCTCATTAAGAGGGCTGGCACAGCTCAGAGAGGGATTTAATTTCTCTTCTCTACAGTTCATAATCATTTTCATTCTACAGTTCATAATCATTTTCATTCTACAGTTCATAATCATTTTCCCACCCCAGTCCAATGCACAGGCAGATAAATAAGGATGGAAGTGCTTCTGGAGGGCCACACCCTGTTAACAATTTTAATACTTGTCCTAAAACAACGTTTATTCTGACATCATCAATTATCCAAACAACTCAACTATACCTCACAGATAAAGAATACACACAATATAAATGAAAGATTGTTTTGCTAGGGATTCCTTTAAGGAGGTAAACAAATTATCAGCCAGAAAGAGCTTGCAGAACAGCATTTATAAGATGCACAGTCAAAAACTGAGGGTGAGCCTGTATTTACTGTGAATGTGTTATTTATAAAGCTGCCACTTGACACCAGTGCTTTGGCTGCTGTTTCTAGTTCTCTTTAGGGTACTCAAAAGAACACAAGATTGACCAAAAATGTGTTCTTTGTCTGCATTTTTCAAGGATGTCTCATAGATTTCACTTAAATGTAGAGTGAGCAAACAGCATTCACTCCATTAAATATATCAGCATTATTGACCACAGAATGGGTTTTTGGGGTAAGTTCATCCATTTGGCACTGCACCAAAAAAGGCCTCTTTCCTAACAGAGCTACAGGCCTGAGAAAAAGGGATTTTTTCTCCCTCTTTCATAATCTCCTTCAATATGACACCAAGGTTTAAGAAAAAAAGCCATGAGACAGCATGAATTATGTTCTGCTCAGGATACCAACCTTCTCTGCCATTGGAACATCCACACAGAACAATCCCTCAGTAATGAGGTTTAAACCACCATGAGACCAGGATTTTGGGAACAAGCTCAGTGGCAATAAAAAGACCAATGACTGACAAGTTGAACCTGTTTTTTGACGTTCATGAAAAGGTGAGTGAAGTCCCTCTCTAGGCTGGCTTCACCTGTTCACCCAGGGAGCAGTGAAACAGAGCTGTGCTGGCAGGAACAGAGTCCTCCTGAAAGAAAACCAGAAGTTAATCACTGCATTTCATGAAGAAAACACATCCATCTGAATCCCAGAATAGTCTGGGTTGAGCTGGACCTTAAGGATCACCCAGTTCCACCCCCCTGCCACGTCCACAGACCAGGCTGCTCCATGCAAACCTGGGCTGATCCTTTTCTTTGCACTCAAAGCATGTGCAATAATTATTTTTAACTATGCACAGAAATATTCCTTTGTTAAATCTCTCATTAAATTTACAGAATTTATTTATTCAAACCAAGCAAATGCCTCCATTTCACTTTCAAATACATCTAGGTCTAGATCAACAGAAAAAACCACCAATAAACAAAATTATCATTAAATCAAATATCACATCAGCAGCATCCAACTCTACCAGAAATGCCTCTTTCCAGTCCTTCCAGCTGTCATTTAAAAGCAAGGATTGCTTCCTGGAGCATTGCTGGGGACAGCTCAGATATTGCCCCACACACAGCAAAGAAAGCTCAGTAAATGAGCTGGCCCTGCCAGTTTGGCTTCATTCCCCAGAGAATGACAGTGACCCTTGAACTGGGCTTGATGCTAAGATTTATGAAAGCTTTTCAAGGCTCTGCTGTTCTCTCAACTTTTCCGTATTGGTTTAAACAACTTTTTCTTAAACACCTTCTGAGGTTGCACCAGTGTTGGCAAAGTCACAAACCCAATAAAGTTACACAGCAACAAAACATGGCATAATGGTTAGATTCAAAGGCTTTTTTATCAAGGCTCTGATGTATGAACCCATCACAGGAGTCCCACACAAACTCCTGCTCAAAGATAACTCTCTGGGATGTGCTTTTTTGAGGAGATACCAACTGGATTGTTAAAAGGCTCCTTCTTTTTAAAGAGAAACTGGGGTAGAATGAGACCTGATTTAGCAGCGTCTGCATCACCAACTTCAAGAGACACAGACAAGTGAAAGCTTTGTGTGAACACGGAGGGAAAAGAACAACATCCAGTAAATTCCAATGAATCTGTCAAAACAGCAAAGAAACATCCAGGAAGAGGGGCAATAAACTGCGTTATACATTGGCCGGGAGAATCGTGGGCTGTAAAATCCCAGCATCCCTGTCATAAACAACACCTCAGAGTATGATGAAAGGGCAGTGTAACTTCGCTGCTGCTGTATGGGTGGGCAGAACGGGACTCTCCATCACAGTGACCCTGCAGGACAGCAGGGACACCTGGCTGGGGGCTGGAGTGACCATGGGTAAAGGACACCGGGGCTGCACTCACTGCTGCCTGGCACTGCCCCTTCGCACGGAATCCCACAGCTTTTAGAGCTCGGAGCCTCTGACAGCCGTGAGGAGCACAGACATCACCACAGCGGCTGGATGGGGCAGCACAAACCCAGGCGGCGGGCACGCCGAGAGTCAGGCAAATATCCAGTAATTCATTAATAGCTAATTAATAATTAACTCTCACCTCGCCGGGGTGACAGCCTGACCGGCGCCACCGCTGGCGGAGGGGTGGCCCCGGCCGCGGTCCCTCCGCTCCCCTCACCCCTCCAGCCCCGCGGCCCCCCCGCCGCTCNGGAGGAGCCGCCCCGGCGGCACCGGCGGCGGCACCGGGGCGAGCCCTCAGCGCCGCGCGGCTCCCAGGGAAACGCCCGGCCGTCATTAGCGGGGTTAAGGAGCGGCCGCGGGAGCAGCGGGGCCGCGCTGCCCTCAGCCGGCAGCAGGGGGGAGGCCCCGGGAGCGCGGAGATCTCCCCGCCTCACGGCACCGCGGGTTATTATCGTCCAAACGGAGAAACGGAGGAAAAGCAAAACTCTGTCAGATCCAGAATCCGGGGAAATACAAGTATTTTGGCACGAACTCCTCTCAAAACCAGGGGTGAAGGTTGAAACCGCCTTCAGCGAGGGGAGGAGGAATTGAGCCGCAACCATCCCAAAAATACCTTATGGGAATAATCACGTTCCACATTGTGCCTTAAAGATCGAAACTTTAGGGTACAACTCACAGCAGCAGTTTCCCCCCAGCAGAGCATCTCTGAACAAAATTGCTTTTAAGGAACAAATTCAAGAGTCTAAAATTACCTACTTCTACCTGCAGTAAACAAATCTCACGTTTCACCTCTCAGTGGGACACTCTAATTTACTATTTCTTCATCACCCAGCTATTAAAAGCAAACAATGAGCAT
This sequence comes from Peucedramus taeniatus, assembly GCA_013400575.1. Lineage (NCBI taxonomy): Eukaryota > Metazoa > Chordata > Aves > Passeriformes > Fringillidae > Peucedramus > Peucedramus taeniatus. The sequence continues at coordinate 11,573 of WBNO01029861.1, forward strand.
TAAATTTCAAACCTTAAAATAAAATCCAAACCCAGGACATGAAATCGTATCTTCCCTGACATCAATATGTTGGAATTATAACTAACACACCAGTATCTTGAATTATTTAAATCTTAAGTTGGAAGCAAAACCATTAATTAAGAAATAAATAAATAAACAAAAATCACATTTAAAGCATTTATTTTGAAAAATAAAATACAAAAGATCATTGAATTGTAATTGTACATGTAATTTATCAACTTTTTTTCTTTTTAAATAAAAGATATTTAACATTTTCCACATATGAATAAAACAACTTTTTCACCAAGAATCTTTCAGGACAAGCACAGACCACTCTTGAAAGCTTTGTACATTTTAAAACCAAACTGCTACAAGAAACAAAAAAATCTGAAGATGGAGCCCTGTAATTAAAAGAAAGGAGCAATTTCAGAGACAGGCATTGCTTTTGCATGTTTTAAAAACCTTAAAAAAAATAGTTGTGCGAATGTAATGCTGTTCTACATTAACGTCAGTGATTTTTTTTTGTTTGTTTTTTACATGCGCTCACAACAGCAAAATTTGGAACAAAAACAGGATGAAAGAAACAGGAGAGAACATTCTGAGGAGAGCAGGCCATGAGCAGCACACCTCTGATGCCAGGGGGACAGGCCTGGAAAAGGCAGCAGCTGATCTTCTAAGGAAAAAGAAATAAAGTTATATTGGAGTTTTCCTGGTAATATTCAGCTTTTTATCCTGGACAGCATTTTGGAATTCCAAATAATGCAGAATTAAGAGTAGCCACTGTTGTTTCAGCAGGTGGAAAGTCACTGGCTACTTTGTCCACCCTTTATCATTAAAGAGATTTCCTGGAGCATGGTGCAAAAAAAATATATTGATTTTCCATTTCCATCCCAAACCCTTGTGACCCAGTGAGAAATTATGCTGAGAAGTTCCCAGTTTGGTTTCTCAGAAACTGGGCAGCAGCTTCAGACAGAAATATTGCAGGCTGAAATCCATTTTTCAGAGCTAAGTGGCAAAATGAGGTTGATGCTTTAGTTATTTTAAATTGACTGTGTGAACAGATGATGGTTTCTCTATTGATTTCACAGTGAAGGTCTGTAATTCATCTCTGGGAAGATTTTAGAGCCATTATTTCTACACAGAGCAATGCTTTTGGCTATATTTAGGGTGTTTATATTTATGGCCACATAAGGATCTATTTTGGGGATATTTGTAGGGCACACTGCTTTGGGCTATTTTTAAACTGGATTTAAATTTTGCCATCTTTTGTTGTCAGGCCAGAACATCTGACAGCAGAAAAATCCTGGATTAACACAGGAAATCTTGCCTCACTCATTCCTTAACTGATCTTGAATTTACTCAGCTCCCTGCAATTCTGTCACAGTTTATTCAATGACTAAAGTGCAGCTTTTTGGAAACACTGGCTATGAGATGTTAAATCAAATATCACAAACCAGCTCATCTTCAGCAACTTCCTTTAAAAAACATTATCTTCATGTTTATCTTACCCATAGAGTTATAGAAGTTAAACAATTAAATTAAAACAACAAATGAGCAGAACTGCAACGCTTTTTTATTACCTTCTGTGCAAGAAATGTCCATTTTATCTTCTATTCCATAGGTTCAGTCTGTCAAAAAAATAATTGAAATTAAATTAGCTATTTTACATTAGAGGACAAAAATATCAGTACCAATATCTGCTCTCCAAACCTTTGAGCTCTGTAGTTACATATCAACATTATGTTAATGCTAAAGGAGAACACTATCAGCATCAATTTGATCAGGTTTTCATGGTTTAAGGAATATTATTTTGCTCTTCCACAGTACTTATTTTTGTCTTTTGGATGGTCTGTCTTTGCAATGGATAAATCTGCTGAGATTTTGGTACATACTGTATTTAAACCAAGCTAACTGTATAAATCCAGCTCCTGGAATTTAGCAGGAACCTCCCTATCCTATGGAGTGAAGAAGGAATTTATCAGAGTGGCCTAGGTTCTTTTTGGGTACCCCAGGATAACTAAAAACCACAAACAGCATAATTTAACAGATATTGTATGCAAACAAGGATTTAAAAGATTTAACCCAGGATTTATTCAAAATCCAAGATTTTTTTGCTAGCACACCATCTATACACAGTGTGCTCGATTCTGAAGGATCTCCCTGCATTCTCCATAAATCCCTCTCAGCAATATTTCCCCTCCTGGTAAGGCACACCCCATTCCTGCAGCTTCCTTGTGGCTAATCCTGCAATCCCACCAGCAATCCCATGTGCAAGTGACCCCAGCAGGCTCCTGTGAGTTCAGCAGCACACACGGAGCAGACACTCAGTGACAGGGACAATGCTGGCAGCAACAGGGCTGGGATGGTTCTCCAGAGCTGAGCAAAGCAGGAGCACTGAGTGATCCAAGCAGGCAAACAGCCAGGAAAAAGCCAAGCCCACGTTAGAGATCACACAAAGGCTGCTCAGAAAGATTTGGTGGCCACAGCAGGGTTATTTTCTGAAAACATGGAACACACACTACAGCTATGCCACTTCACTGATCCACGTTCATTTTATCTTGCCACGAGACTTCCTTTCTACTGTCTTCTTTGGCTGGAACAAAAGAAATCAGTTTTCCTTTTTAATCAAATCATTTTTATTTGAACAAATGGAGAAGTCAAAATTATTTGCCTGTGGTAGATTTCTGGGTGTTTTTAACCTGCCCCATCCCTGGAAGTGTCCAAGGCCAGGTTGGACAGGGCTTGGAGCAACCTGGGCTAGTGGAAGGTGTCCCTGCCCATGGCAGGGGGTGGAAAAAAATGGTTTTTAACATCTCTTCAACCAAAACCATTCTGGGATTTACAATTCTGTGACATCCACAAGATCCTACAGTTTGAGAGCATCACAATAATGGTTTTTCTTTTTTTTTTGCAGGTCCCTTAGGGAGTTGATGATAATGAACAGCATTTGAGGGGTACCAAATTGTGAATATTCAGTAAAACCTGAAGTTCCATAGCACACTTGACTATAAATCAACACCACCCCTATCCATGGCTGGGTGTACTGACTTTGATAACATCTCTATTTATTTTTAAAATCTCTCAGTATTTATAACTCTGCCCTCTGGACTAGACTTGTTTTAAAACAAGATAAGAAAAGATAAAGCTCCTCTGCAAGTAACAAACTTTGCAGTTTGGTCCACAAAAGAGGCTCACTTTTCCCCTCCATTTCACAGCAATATTCAGGCAGCTCAGGGTGACAAACACCACTTTTCACTCTGGAGTTACACATGGATTTGGGAGAGGTTTGGGATGCTGAGTTCAAGATTCCAACTCATGGATAATCAGCAAATCTCACCATCAATCAGAAAATCAAAGCTCATGAAGAAGTGGTTGATAAAGGCTGTTTGATGTCATTTGCTGCTACACCCACAAAAAGGAAATTAATTCAATACTGTACCTGTGGCACTTCTTTGAGGAAGTCAGGAAGCTGAAATTCACCTTTATAGACCTGGAAAAACAAACAAAAATTTATACTGCTCAAAGCCCTCATTCACTATTGTTTGAAATGCTGAAGAGCTTGTTAAGGGAAAGAGAAAAAAAAAAAGAAAATAAGGTTTTTTGTGTTTTTAGCATCCACTAATGTTATAACATTAAATATTCTGGCAACATATTGTCTTCTCTCTAGAGGATAATTTTTAAAAGTTATTTGCTTCTGAGAATAAACAATCCAAAGGGCAAAAAAATGTATTCTGTTCTTTTTTTTTTCCAAAGCAGAAGTATACTTGAAGAGTTTTACCATCCTATCTACTGTAGCATAAAGACTGATCATCCCAATGTCATGACTGTGATCTTGTGTAATAATTTCAAAATAAAAATTTTAAAAGGGCACAAACCTATTTGGAAAAATTCCCTACAGCCAAGAAATGGGAATGGGGCTCCTCCAAACCCACTCAGAAAAATTCCCTGCAGCCAGGAAATGGAAATGGGGCTCCTCCAAACCTATTTGGAAAAATTCCCTGCAGCCAGGAAATGGGAATGGGGCTCCTCCAAACCCACTCAGAAAAATTCCATAAAGCCAGGAAATGGGAATGGGGCTCCTCCAAACCCACTCAGAAAAATTCCATAAAGCCAGGAAATGGGAATGGGGCTCCTCCAAAGCCTTACTCTGAGCTGCCCTCCCTGGTTTCCATCACAGGAAGGAGCTCCAGGAAGTCAGGGGATGTTCATGACAATTTTCTCTGCTCTCCTGTGTGCACATGACCAGAACACAAAGCCATGCCCAGCTTGTCAATATTCTGCAGTGGCCTGGGACTGCAGCTGAGCCAGCTCTGAATTTCCTGCCCTGTTTCAGGATTGGATTCCCATCCCAATCCATCCCTGGGATCCAAACCACCAGGCTTCACTGAGAGCAGGAATTACTCCACACACACATTGTGGCACTCTGATATTCCATGCTTTAGATAAAATAGAACAGCTCTCATCTGCTCAGCCAGGGGCCACTGGCAGTCCCATGGGAACATTAAGGAAAGTCACCCTGGGCAGAAATTCAGTGGGTGGCTATTGGAGCCCTGCTCCACTATAAATATTTATAAATCAAGGAGAGGATTTCTCATTTTCTGCTTTTATTCAGCCATTAAAATGCAGCTTGTGTCCTGGAGAACAGGAATGGAAGTTACAAAACAACACTGTCACAGCAAAAATGTTACAGAATAACCTCAGCAAGGGTCACAAGAAAAAACAGGATTTAGTGTTAGGTGGTGCTGATGTTGAACAGAACAGGCAGAAACCGTCACCGTTTCTGGGAATTCTTAAAACCAATGAATCCTGATGGTGACAGCACTTTGTGACTGATTCAGAACCAGAAGGACCAAACCAGAATCCTCCTCCTTTCCTTCTCCTGCAATTATGACTCAGTCTAATTTTTACATTACACACCTAGATTTGGGTCTGCTCTAAAAACTTCACCTCTGCAGGAACAGCATTTACCCCTGATAAACACCTAACAGCAGATGGCCAAGATCAGCAATATTAAGAAGAATAATGTCACTGGAAAACAAATGTTTTGAGGGTATTTTATATTCTATTCACATGAAAATATCAGTATTTACACCACACAATTTACCAAGGCAAATCCAAGCAGTGGCAGGCCCAAGATTAGGTTTAACACCAATTTTGGTTCAGAACTGACATTACCTAAGGGCTGGTTTTGTCAGGAGGAGACTGCATAAAAACTGGTTTAAAGTAGTTCCAAAAACATAAATGGTCCCTTTTGACTCAAAACCCAGGATCAACAGCAATCCAGAAATTCTAAAACAATGACTCCATCTGCAGCCAAAGAAATTAAAGAGGCTTCAGACTCCAAATTCTTTCCTGACCCATTTGTAAGTGTAGAACACATCACTCACAGTGGCATGAGAGAGACAGAAGCAGGATATTGGAATTATTTCCAATCTAAGCAAGAATTCAGTAAAATTGAAGAGAAATGGGGTTTACCATTTCTAAGGGAATTATTTTGCAAGTCCAAATGGAATTCCAGAAGGGGGAATCTGAAGTCTGTGTCAGTTTGTTGTTCAGTGTTCAGCACTCAAACTGTTCTATTAAAAAACCAAAACACATTCTTATAGCCAAACTGAATGGATATTATTCTCAAAAAGAGATCAGAAAACAAGTTTCATATCCAGTTGCCTGAGAAAACCCCTTTAAACACACAGGGAGAACTTCAGAACAGAAGTGTAACCTATAATTCTTTTTTAGAGAAGATTAAAGCAAATTTTTTTCACCCACTTTCCTGTCTGCTTTGGAAAGAGTCCCATTATATTTGGTCAGTTCCAATCCACAAAAGTAATGGGTTTTTTTGTGTAAAAGCCACCCTGCAACCAAATGTGCTTGGGCTTGGTAAACTTTGAAGCATTCAAGTTGCAGAGTATAAGGCTGTTGATGTTTAATAGTAAAATAAAATAAAAATTAAATAAAAAACACTGACAAAACCAGAGCTGAGCCCCTTTCTAGAACCACCCCACAGCACATGGAGTGCTCATCTTTCAGATTTTCCTGAACTTTTTAGGCAGCTTTAAAGGTTTACACAATTCTGCACCTCTGCTGGACCTGCCAAGGAAGGGCCATGTGAGATGTAAATGTTTACCCAGGAGGGACAACACAGAGAGCAGGATCTTACACAGGCCCAGCAATGTCTGCCAAAAGGCAGCTTGCAACCACACCTCAGCTTGCATTTTGGTTGGTAATAACTCTCTTTATGCATTATTAATCATATTTATGCAGAGTTAAGGGGTTTGGGGATCTGTTTTTGTTGTAAAAATGAAATAGCACCTCTGGAGAGAAACTATGCAGTTGGGAATCCACATGTTGGAAAAACACCCACTAAAGGGAATACTGAAGAAATTTAGAGGGCACTGAGAAATCTGTGATGTTGTGGTCACAAGAAAGGTGGAATAACCCCCAAATTTTTGTTTTAAAAATCAGAGAAAACACCCACAAAGCCGAATGCTTTTATGAACAGGTTAATCAGGGGAAATAGAGATGCAGGGCCCTGAGCAGCTGGGCATCCAAACACCTCTGACAGTACAATTACCCTCATCCCTTATGATAAATACACTTTTTACCTTTATCAGAGACTGCTCCTGCCCTTAAAACCTCAAAGACAAACTCCTGAAATCCTGGTTGTGACAGATGTTTTGACTCTGAACAGGAGATGGTTCCTCACACAATGTAAACCAGGCATGAGACTGGAGTGAGTAAACTCTGTTTTTATCTCTAGATGTTGCCATCATCTGAACACAAAACACCTTTAACTGAACACAAACCAGAGCTGGAGAACAGCTGTGGGCTGGCAGTAGAAGAACCACTGTATTTCACAGAATTCACAGAATCACCAGGGTGGAAGAGACCTTCAAGATCATTGAGTCCAAGCCAGCCCCAACACCTCAACTAAACCCTGGCACCCAGTGCCACATCCAGGCTTTGTTAAACACACCCAGGGATGGTGACTCCACCACCTCCCTGGGCAGAGCATTCCAGAACTTTATCACTCTTTCAGTGAAAAACTTCCTAATATCCAACCTATTTGAACAGTACTGGTGAAAAGCACGTCTCTTTCTGGAATTCTGTAACTTCCACCCCTGGATCTCTCCAGGACAGGGAGCACAAGTCCACGAAGAAGTTAAAAGAACTTACTGGAGTGTGTATTCGAAGCATACAAATTTATTTAGTGGGAAGGATGTGCCAAAGAAAATCTGATGTAATTCATTACAGATGGGAGAGGAAACCACTGTGCCAACCATAACACAACAAAGCAGCTTCTCCTGGGAGGGAGGCAGAGCTCTGCAGCTGGGAGCTGCTCTCTCCTCTTCTGCTGGGTGCTGGCAAACTGAAATTCCCTTTTACACCATCTCACAGTACTGATAAGGACATATCACACACTGTTCTAATGAGGAGTGAAGCACTTTTGTATTTCACCCCATAGAGATCGGGCTACCAGCTCACACACAGCTTAATTATTTGCATTTTCTGCACAATTTGCAGATGAAAACTTCATTTACTTCAGGATGTTGATTTCCTTTCTGCTCAGGATGTAGAATTTGTTAAAACTCTAGGGAGGAACAACAAGTAATTATGTATCTATAAGGAAGGAACTCTTGCAGTGATAAATTAACAGATCAGCAACAGAATTACAAGGAAACCACAACACATTCAGAGAAGGCAAAACCACCTCCTTGGAGAGGTCACATGCAGAGAACAGCACAAGCCTGGCCAGATCTTGCTCTCTCTGCTCTGCATTCCTTAACTGAGACAAGAGAAACTGTCAGAAAAGATAATATTGTCAGGCTTAACAGAAAACAGATCAACAAAAAGTTAATAGCTTTGTTAGTGAAAACATCAGAAAAATCTGTTGAACTCGTGGCTGGCCCAGAGCAGATCCTGTCAGAGATGTTTTATTTCCTAGCACAGCACTGGGAGAGCAACACAACAAGAGATGAAGCTCCCTTCATGCTCTGTTAGTTCCTCAAAAAAAAAAAGCAGAGATGTCAAAATACAAACCCAGGTTGCTTCTTGTTATTTTTGTGCTGTGCTGCAGGAGCACAAACACCAAACCTCAGCATTTTGGTGTCCTCCACAGGTAAGAGGCAAGTGAAAAATCCAAATTTAGCAAGAGAGCATTGCTTCCCTTGCATTACCTACAAGGAGAGAGCATTTCTAATTTAAGCACTGTCCTTTAGCTGGAGAAAAATCATCATTTTGTCTCCAGATTGAATAATAAAAAAGATATTTAAGCTGTACATATGGAAGTCACCAGCAGGGGACAGAAAAGGAGAAAAGAGGAATAAAGAACAGTACTTGAGTGTTCAGAATGCTTAGAAAAACAATATTTTGCACCACACCAGCTATCTCTTTCAATTTCTCTCCAGTACCAGTCCTTGTTTTAGGAATTTTTACACTGCTGGTTCTCACTTTCATGATTGAGAGCAGCAGCTTTAAATTGTTGAGCATTATTTTCACTGTTAAGTGAATTTGTGGTCTTTTCCAAGAAGGGACAGATTTTGCTCAGCTTTAGAAGTCTAAACTTTATCTGTTTTCAATGAATACAATTCAAGTTCTGTGTTCACTTTAAAGTCTTGGAGACCACAAATACAAATACAAATAAAAGAGAGCTGCTTCCAAACACAAAATGAGCCAATAAATGGTTACAAACAAGATCCAGATATTCTTATTATCCACTGAAAAGCAATTCTGGAAAGATTTTCTTTGGCCAGCTTCATCCATATTCAAGATATCCAGTACAAAGCTCTGTGAAAGGCCATCCCAGGTGAAGAAATTTAAAGAAAGCAAGAGCAGAAGAAGTGCTACAGAGTACACAGGAACACACTTAACTTGTCAAGTGCCAGCTCCAAAGGGCTGGAAAAACCCAGTTTTATTTATTTTATCCATTTAAATAAATGTTTTTTTTCTCCAGGCTGCAGCAGCAAGGAATAAATTAGCAGGAGGTTCCTGGAGGAGAAAGGAAACCCCAAAAGAGCTGTCCCTGATGGGCCAAACTCACACCCCAGTCTGAAACTGTTTGAAATCCTTATGTTGCTCTATTTTTAAAGAAATATTCTAGAGTTTTGAAGATGAACCATCTTGAACTCTCTTGCTTTTAGCATTCATTCAGAACACCCCCCTCATTTTATCTGTACAAACCACACATGCAAATGGAATTTTGGCAAAGAACAAGTGACTAGAAAAATATAGACTGAGTACTACAATAAACAACAAAATTAAAATGCTGTCTGGGGCTGTAAGAAAAGCAATTAAATTAAAATAGCAGCCAAAATATTAATGAGTGTTCCATATGTCTGCAATATTTAGATCAGCTTCAGTTCTTAACAGCTGCTCTTAGCATCAGTAAACAAACAAATTATCCTTCAAAGCTAACTTGGAAAAAGCCTCAGTAAACCCTCAGCCTTTGAAATTTGGTTTTTATTTCTTTACATTTGATCCTCGCTTTGTTTATTGCCTGAATTCCTCTCTTGTGTTTTGAAATCAAATCCATTTCAAGAGGAGACAGAAATCCAGGCAATTTTTACAGCTTGGCCTGAGCTTGCCCCACACAGGTGGAGGCCTCAGAAAGGTCAGCAGGCTGTAAAAACTTGTGTCAATTTTATCAGTGAGACACAACCAATAAAATTGACAATTTCTAGTCTGAACACTTATTTCAACTGAGTGCAGACAACTTCATTTGTTTGTGAGCCTTTTAAAACAGGGAACTTATAAATTGCAACCAAAAAGTGTGGGTTACTTTTTCCAAGCTGAGCTATCAGCTATGAATTTAAAAAATCAACCTGCCAACCTTTAACAGACTGATTATTGATTAATGACATTTTTTCTAAAAAGGAACAATTTAGAGACTTCACAAACCCCAATTCCTTTTTCATTCCTATCTATCCCATCAGTGTTCCAAGCAGTTTTTTCAGGATCAGAGGGCTGGTGGAAGACAGTCCTTTGAATTGTTTAATTTAATTTTTTTCCCTGATTACTCTGCTGCAGCAGAAAAAGTCACCTTCTTTTAATAAACTATGTCCAAAAAGAACAGAAGCAGAGTTATTAATTCTACTTCCAGCAATGGTAATGAGTTTTTCAATGGATACCTCCAGGGATAAACAGCTCTAATAGCCCAACTGCTCAAATTCCAACATTAAATTCAGACTCAAATCCTTAAGTTTAGGTTAATCAGCACCAGACCTTTCTCCATCTTTGGGTTTTTCTTCAAAGAATTGGAAAATCAGACATTCTGATCATCATGGGCTGTTTTCTCTGGGTCATTTTTCAAACCCTACTGAGTATTTGGGGTGTGATTTTGTGACAGAGCTTCTGCCAAGCCTCATATATAAAAAGCTGAGCTCGTCCATCAAGTTTGAAATCCAGACAAGAAAGCTTTTCCCACTGTTAATTATGACTCAGTCTAATTTTTACATTACACATCTCAATTTGGGTCTGCTCTAAAAACTTCACCTCTGCAGGAACAGCATTTACCCCTGATAAACACCTAACAGCAGATGGCCAAGATCAGCAATATTAAGAAGATTAATATCACTGGAAAACAAATGTTTTGAGGGTATTTTATATTCTATTCACATGAAAATATCAGCATTTACACAGCACAATTTACCAAGGCAAATCCAAGCAGTGGCAGGCCCAAGATTAGGTTTAACACAAATTTTGGTTCAGAACTGACATTACCAGTTCCCCAAATTTCTTGGCAGCTCTCAGGAGGTCCAGTTCCACACACCAAGGAGCACAGCTCAAGGCCCCAAAGAATTCTTTAATTTTCCCCCAAAAGAAATCACATTGTGAAGTAGCAAAAAGTGTCAGAAAGAGACTCCAAATCCCCAGACCCAACACAAGGCTCCTGCTCTAGGGCTCAAACCCATCCAGTCAGTAACTAAACCCACAGAAGCCTTACCCTCCTCGTGTTTTCCACCACTTTCTGGTCTGGCTTCCCATAGTTGGGGGGGTTGGCATAGGGGTCGTAGCCCAGTTTGGCCAGCATGGGGGCAATCACTGGCATGTCCTGCAGGACATCAGCTGGGATCTTCCCAACCCACTTGGACAGGGCTTCCACATTCACTGGCTTGATCACTTGGTCAGTGGATCTTTCAACCCTGGAGAAGGAGAAAAAATTATATTTTTCATTATTCTTTAATTAATTAATTATTTTTAATAATTAATTTTAATTTTCCATTATATTATTTCCATTACTCAATTTCCAACCAATTATTCTTCAATAGCATTAAGACCTTTAGCTTCTTTTGTTTGGGTTTGGTTTTTTTTTTCCTCCCATTTTTCTTCTTTCCCTCTCAAAATTTCATGTTTTCTACAGAGCTGATGGGAAGTGAAGTTTTAATGAGAATAATTTGCACAATATTTGCAGATGCTGTCAGATTTAGGCTCTCACACTCTGCTGAAACAATTTCTTTATTCCATAAAAGCAGCAGAGAAAGCCCAAGAGCTGTGAAGTGAAAAGTAAACCCACATCTACATATAAATCTGTTTTCCCACAGGCACATTCCCACATTTGCTGTTTAATTGTATAGGCTGTATTAAAAGTTGCATTCTAAATTCCAATCCATATGTTATTTCTTCTCACAACCATTCTGTGCTTCATTTTTTTAAAAACTTATTTAACAAAAGAGAGACCTGAGATGACAGAAAGCTACAAACTACAGAAATATTTTTCATAACCATTCCTTTGAATCTTTGGTCTTTACACAGATCTTAAAGGCAAGTGCACAATCAATGTCATATTTAGAAAACCATTGATTTCTTGTTCAAGCAACAATCTTAATGTAATTTTCATTTTTGCTCTACTTTTGTGGTGTGCTTTTGTTGTGTTCTCTTTTTCCAGGGAAGAAATCTAGCACTGCTTTGTTCTGTCTTTATGATTCTAAGAGACATAACTTCTTTACTGTGCTTATTCCTGGAACAGAACTCAGGCTGAATAATTGAAAACTCCCTGAGTTTTCACTCTAAATTATTTAAAACTTTTTTTCCTGACCTCAGAAAGAGTTGGGATGTTGTTGGATATATAAAATGGATATTTCTGTCTGCCTCACAGCTGATGCTGAGCACACCTTGTTCCTCTTTTTCACTCCTCAGCAGAGCTAAAATCCTCCCAGGCCAGAGGAAGGAAATCAGTGATCCAATGCTGGAAGGTCAGTAAGGTGAAATAATTGAAGTACAATCAACAAAGAACAAACCAGACAGGGAAATGATCATAAGGAAACTGGCTTGGCAAGCAGGGCTCTCAGATTGGTGTTTTATGAAAGCTGAAGAGGAGCTGACAAACAAAAAACCCTCTGAAACAAGCCCAGAATTTTCAGCTTTATCCTCTTCTACCATTAACAGAAACTCAAACCAAAGGCAGGATCTCAGAAGGGGATTTTGGGACCAGGGAGTTGTGACTAAATTTCAACATTCTGAGGGTTGTTGGACTGAGCTCACAAGTTTAGATGGAAAATTAAAAAGTTTAGGCACTGTTTTTTTTGTGACCTTTCTAAGTAGAAGATGAGCATCTGACTCCACATTAAATTAGCAAAAAAAGAGCTGCTAAAAATTGACATTTAGAAGTTCAAAGCACCACACCAGGAGCCCAGGATTGGGACACTCAGGAAAAAATTATCACGAGGTGTTTGAAAAATTAAGATTTATGGTCCTTAGAGCCAGCCAAGCCTAAAACCTCTTCACCAAAACTGCAAATTGATTTGAGCATTTAAAATCAGGATGATACTGGGAGAAGCAGGAAATGAGCCTGGCTAAGAGCTTGCTGGACCCCCAGAAATGGGTATTACACATCAGTTTGAGCCTAAATTTGTCACAGATGGATTCCCCATCTTGATGTCAGATTTTAAATGTGTGTTTTGTCCCTCTGTCATTTTAATCTTTGCTAACAATGCCCTCAGCATGAAACATTTCCTGGTGGCTGATAGCAGGGACTACATTTAGCTGCTCCCAAGCACTGATAAAAAATCCACTGCTCCACATTTGGTCTGGTTAAATCCTTCTCTGTGCTTTCAGTCAAAGTAGGAAGGAAAATAAAGCAATTTTTGGGAAAGATTCCTCAGATAAAGAACTTATGAGGACTGTGAGGGAAGACAGACTGGGGGCAGGAGGAAAGAAAAATGTAAAAATCCAAACAGAAAAAGAAGAGAACACCAATTCTTGGGAAAATTGATTCTGTGGCAGTGATTCCAGCTGTAGGAAGAATTTCAGCTTTGGGAAGCACACAGGACTAACCCCAAATAATTCTGCATCTGTACCAGAATCAAACAAGAGCTATGCACTAAATATAGCAAATTCTGAAGTAATTCTGCCTAGACAGCTATTCCCATAATAAACCTAATAAAAACTGCTCTAGAGGTTGACATTTCTTTACATCAGTAGTCAGCACAGCTGCTTTCACTTAGGCAAATGCCAGAGCTCAATTAACAATCCTGGTTAGAGCATGGAGTCCATAATGAATTCCTTCAACAGCCATGCTGGCAGGGACTTCAAACCACAGAAAATTCCCACTCCTACAAATCCTGCACTGCACATCCCTACAGCCCTTGCAGTGTTCCTGGATGAAAATCAAAACAAGGGGTGAGGAATAAATTTTGAACATTTATTAGCAGGTAATAGCATGGTTATAAAGATCTTTTAGTGATAGTGTGATCTCTTCCTCAAAATGGTTTTAAATATCTCAAGATGACAAAAAACTTGTCAGATTTCTTTTCAAAAAATACCTGCAGCAATGAAAACATCTCCAGGCATCCTAGGCTGGACCTGAGGCAGCAGCATGAATCTGAAGTGGATGCTGAGCCTGTCTCTAAGATCTGCAGGTCTTTCAGGTGAGTGAGAGATGATTAAAGCAGGGGGCTCTGCTTGTTTCCAGAAGTTTTTATGCAATATCCCAGCTGGGAATGCCAAACCCAGCAGGTTTTCACTGGAAGAAGGGCATCAAACTGGGAAATCTCAAGCTCTCCCTGCACAATTTCAACTGGCATCCCATAAACACACAACACAGGCATTTAAAGTTCTGATATTCACTGGGTTTTCTGCAGCTCTTGAAAGCCTGAGTCACTGAAATCGTGATCAAATCGCGCAACTGAAAACCAAATTTCACCACCTCCTGCAAGGGTATTTGATGGGATAAACCCACCCCAGACATAACACCCATTTCTCAGTCTTTCTCCACTGTTGCCAGAGCCTCCTGAAATCAGAAATTGCTTCCCCAGATCATCTCCTGAGAGATAATAAAGGCATAAAGAACTCTGGGACCAGACTGAATTGAGGGTCACAAGAACATGTCCACACTCTTTTGTCTTAAATGTGAAGATTTTACTAAAAAAATAAAAAGGAGGCCACATTTGACTTTGAACAAGCCATTTTCTTAATTTTTAGAAACAAATATTCTCAACTCCTCACACCCCAGTCCACCAGATTTAATAAGAAATATCAGTAAGAATTCAGTAAGGTGATTGAGTTTTACAGTATAAAGGTCCATCAATTTTTAAAAACACCAATCTGGAAGCTGTAAGGCAGTAATATTTTACTAGAAATGGGATTATACACAGTTATTTTTTACAAGACATTTAAAGTATGGCAACCACAGAAGAAGAAAAAAAAAGTAAAAATAAGTTACCTCCACTCAGGTGCTGCTGAAGCAGCAACAAACCCCAGGAATTAGGGAAAGTTCCCAGGTGGATCAGGTTCCAGGGAGGTATCACAGTGCCCTGCTTCAGGTTAACATTTCCACATTTTCAATCTGCTACTGAACAACACTGCCAAAAAAAGGGATGAGATCCCTCCCTGATAACCTGGGAACACAGTGGAGGCTGTTTCTTCAGTGGGAATGGTGATGTGAAACCTCCACAGTGCAAATATCTAATTGTTACCTGAGTTTAAAGTGCTCTTTGTAATCACTGATAATAATTTTATATTTGCTTCAAATCAAATGCCCTTACAATATATTAATTTTGTGTTCCTAGGCATGAAATAAAGGAAATATCCCCAGTTTTACTTCTCAAAACTGGAGTTTAAATAAATAGAATAACAGTCTGTGTGTGCTTGCTGTGCAAGGTGCCTCTCACTCAGAAGCACCTGGCCAGTGCTGAATATTCCAAGTCCAGGAGCTGAGTAATTTAACTGCTGGAATAGGGCTTCTTATTCAGGATTTTAAAAATTAATCTGGTGGATTCAAAAATAGGAGGAGTGTCAAAAATTGACATTTTTCTCTCTCAATGTAAAGATGAAACAGCTTCTGTATTTCAGCTGTTCAGCTGTGAACAGTGGCAAACAAACCAAAGTAGTTTAACCAGAGAATAAATCAGATTATCTCTTAACAACACCCATCTAGTTTTTCTAAGCAGAGCTGAATTTTGGATTCTGAAAGCAGCTGAATCAGGTGCACAGATGGCCCAACAGAATAGTGAAAGATTTGCTTACAACAAGGTTACTTTTCATCAAAATGCTTGTCATTTTGGGAGCACATGCCAGGAGAAAAGCTGCCAGCTCTGCTTTCTACTCTCTTGGAGCAGTTTCTCCAGTTTCCTGGAAGAGGATGTTCTTGGCAAACTCAGCTCCAAGGCCATTCTTGCACTGACAACAACATTGTTGCTTAAATCAAATGGGTGATGTGGCTAGGATGGGTGACACCAGTCTAGATAAAACAGCTCAGGTTTATTTAGGGGCACAGAGAAAAGCAGAGCTGATATCAGATATTCAACTTAGCCTGGACCATTAAAAGTTTGTTCACATTACACACATAATAATCTGAGATTGCAAACTGTTCATTAGCAAAGATTTATTTTCAAGATGCACCATAAATCAGCTGCCCAAGGGAGAAAATGAAACCAAGCTGTGATTTTTATACACAAAATGCATTATTTTAGAACAGCACAAGGTGAAGGCTCATACTCACTTGGAAAGAGAAACCCCCCCTGCTTTTCCAATCATCTCCTCATGGTGCAGCACTGCCTGGTTCCAGGGGATGTGCAGGAACTTGAGGAGAGTCCTCATCCACCTCTCAGGGTGCAGCACCAGCTGCTCATAGTGCACCAGCATGCACCTCTGGAAGCCCACCTCCATGCACTGGTTGTACATGGTCTCTATGGCCCGGTTCCACTTGGTCAGGCAGTCCCTGTAGCTGTTCAGGTCAAAGCCAGCTATTGTCACCTTCCTGGAGATCATGGAGTGCACAGACGCGCGGCCGTCCCGCACCATCAGCAGGAATTTGGCGTTGGGGAAAATCCTGGCCAGATAAGTTAAGGATTTCAAAGCAAAGGGATCCTTGTTACACAGATAGGGAGCGGGCTCGCCGTGCTTGACGATGATCTCCAGCAGAAAGGCCTGCATGGCCGAATCCAGCACCTCGTCCGTGACCCCGGCCTCGTCCAGGCGGATTTTCTCCTTGCTGGACCTGGCCCACATCTGCTTCACAGCCAGGATCCTGGGGATCACCCTGGTCTCCTCCCCGCAGCGGATATCGGGGTGCGCGTCCAGCATGGCGCGCATCAGCGTGGTGCCGCTGCGGGGCACGCCCCCGATGAAGATCAGGGGCATGTCCTTGCTGTAGGGCAGGCTCCTGTTGGCACTGCCAGCCGGGGCTGTCCTGGGCGTGGCCCTGGCGCTGTCCCCCCGCGGGGGCTGCCCGCGCTCCTCCATGCGGTGGTGGCACTCCATGGCGTGCTGGCCCAGGTAGAACACGGTCACCGAGCTGATCACCAGGCACGCCAGCAGCAGGTTCTGCTTCAGCTTCCCCACCATCTTGGGCAGGATCAAAACACCTCCTACTCCAGACTGTCCTCTAGTTCACGTGCCATGGGAATCCTAATCCCAAATAAATTAACGTCTGGCAAGCGGAGAAAAAATAACAAGAAAATTAGAAATTTTCTACAATCAATTACTATTCCAAGTAATTTGTCTCGTCTCATCTGAAACAAGAAACTACTCTTGGAATTACTCAAGGAATTACTTTTCCAAGAGATGAGACAAGATTAAGTCTGACACCCCAAAATACCCAAAAATAAAAGCAAGGTTTCTCATTATTTCTTTTTCAGTTCAGCTTCATAAAATTGCATTATTCAAAAGTGATTTTCATTTCTACGGCTAAGAAGAAAAAAAAATTAGATGATTTCTAGACAGGCATAACAGTCTGAGCAAAACTTTTAGATAGAAAATAGTTTGAAAATCTGTCTGTTGAATTCCATTTCCAAGAAGGACTAAGAACATGCCATGTTTTATAGCAAATACCAGAGATTATATCAAACACTGGCTTAGGCAAATCTTCATTCTGCTGCTGGATGACTCCACCTGTATCTTTATTTTTCCCATTTCTAACAGTTAATTTAGAGACAATCATTTACCTGTGTTCTGCAGTGCACCTGCTTTGGGTTTTCAGATCAGGTGGGCTGAAAACTGACTCTTCTTCCCAAAATTGACTCTTCTTCCCAAAATTCCAATGAAATTAATACTCTACTGGAATTTTAAGGAAGATCTGGCTGTTCAGGGCTGAAATAGCTCACTGAGCACTCAGAATCACAGATGCTTTTAATTGGGAGGAGCTCCAAGCACGGAGGTACGGCCAGCACTTTAAGTGATTGGCTTTTCCATCTCTGCCAGCACTGCAGGACACATCCCTGAGCACACAGGATCCTTCTGCCTGCTCCCTGTTCCTCTCCAAAGCATTGTCCACTTCCCCTTTTCCTCCTAAAATCCAGCTGTTAACTCAGAAATGGCTGATTTGAGGAGGCTCTCCAGCCCTGGGCCTGTTTCCTGGGAAGGTGCAGGCAGAGGACAGAATTCCCACTCAGCACTGGGGAAAAGCAGGGAATTCCTGCTGTGTTTTTCTCTGCCAGGGCACCCAAGAGAGGGTTTTGCCCTTCCCATAAACAAAGCTTATTCCAACCAACAGCTGTCACAATACTCCACTCAAAGTCCAGTTTTCAGTCTCTGTTACCAAAATTAAACTCAAATATAACTCAAAGATTAATTCCCTTCTTTTCCTGTGAAGTGGCCAACACTCTCTGGCCAGAACACCACTCACAGGAACAATTTATTCTCTGTGACAAGTTTTATTCTACTCACATACCTCTCCTTGCTTTAACTGGACCTTAAATATCTGAACATTAAAAAAAAAAACAAACCTCAAATTCCCAGAAATTTAAGTGGAGGTCATCTGAACAGTGCTCAAAAAGTAAGGAAAATAAATCATGTCATTCATATTTTCATAGCACCAAAAATCAAAGTTTCTCTTCTGAAAGATTCAGCATGCAGAAGTAACTTGAAATTAGGGAATGGGAAATTTTTCTGCTTAAAACTAACAAATAATACAGAATCTTTTAAAATTCTTTAGATACAGTACCCACTGGAGAGAAGAGTTAACACAAGTGGAACAGCATTTCAGCACAGAGCACACAAGCCCCACAAATATTTACACTTCCTCCAATCCCCACCATTACTCAGTTTGAGTAAATGCCACAAAACTAATTTCCTCAGGAAGAAAAAAAAAATCCTCCACAAAAACCTTCATCTTCTAAACTAAAACCTACTCCTTGAAGGTACAACAACATTCCCCAAATGCACAAGTTAGGTAGGTAATCACTGGAGAAACATGATATCAAGATCAAATTGAAGATTTATATTAGAATATCACTTCAACCAAAATAAAATAAACCCAGCTTTAACAACAAAGCTGAACATCTCTCAGTATTGGAGGAAAGCTGGTGATTGAAGGCTGAAATCTTTAATTTAATTTTAAGCAAGTGATGACTCCCTCTGGGCACAATTCCAGCTGTGAATTCCATTAATGCTGCAAACTGTGAGGAGGTTTCCTAAATTTCTGTGAGTATTGACTCACCTACACCACCAAAATCCCAGCCATGAGACAAAAGCCCACATCAATCACCCACCAACACTTCCATTTGATGCAGTT
This sequence comes from Peucedramus taeniatus, assembly GCA_013400575.1. Classification (NCBI taxonomy): domain Eukaryota; kingdom Metazoa; phylum Chordata; class Aves; order Passeriformes; family Fringillidae; genus Peucedramus; species Peucedramus taeniatus. The sequence goes on from WBNO01029861.1 coordinate 30,519, forward strand.
CAAACTTTGGGAAGTTCAAAGTTGCCAAAGGCTGCAAGACCATAAAGAATCAGGATTTAACTGTCCTACAACCTTCTGTCCTGGTTTTTTTACCTGGAAGCAATACCTGGAACATGCACTGCCATAAAGAGCAGGGCTTTGTGTGTCAGGAAAGCCAGAGAGGAGCAGTCAGGAACAGCTCCTCTCACAAAATTCATTTCTTCTCCAAGCCAGCAAACTCCCTTCTGTGCCTCAAGTTCCAAGGGAAGCTCTTTGGGATAAGGATGACATATGAAAGTTGCAAATAAACCCCACCTTCCCTCCTCCCCATGAGTAAGTGCTCTGGAGCACATCTGTCAGCCTGAAGGGTTGTAAAAGTTATTATTGCTCTGCTGTTAACAGGAATTAAATTGACAGTGTTTCAAAATCACAGCAGGGCAATCAGCAAGCCCTCTGAGCTTTGAAATGTTTTTACCTGAGAAGAGCAAAGTGCCACTCACCTTACAAGCACACACACAGATTTTATTTAAAAAATCCCCAAACAAACCCTACAATTACAGCCCCCTCACACAAAACATGAGCTGAGGAAGTTGTAGGAGACTACAATGGTAGAGAGGCCTTTGGCAGCAAGTTTCAAGTGCCAGGATAAAAAAGAATTTCCAGAAAAATTTATGTGTAACTCAAGAAAAAAAAAAGAATTAGGATCTACAAGTTTCATCACAAGACAGTGCAGCCAAGCTGAACTGTCTGTAAGTGAATTTTCTGCCCAGAAAAGTCAGGCCTATGAGTCAGCCTCAGATGATGTTAGCACAGCAGAACTGACTGCTCTGCTTTGTTTCCTTCTCCTGCACACACTTCATCCTCCTGCCCTCCCCTCCACACAGCAGGTCAAGACCTTTTTCCTCAAGTTCATCCAAAAATGTTGAAAATTTTTAGCTTAGTCAGGAGGCAAGTCATCCATTTGTATTTCATGCTAGTTTGGGGTTTGTTGGTGTTTCAAACATTCCCTGCAGAGGAATAAAAGCTGCTCCATTCCCAGGCTGGAAGGAGGAATCCTCTGGAGCTCCAGAGCTCAGCCTCTCACTCTGGAGGCTGGACAGGGAGCACCTCCCCTCCCTTCTCCTGCTCAAGCAGAGCATTTCCAGGGCTAAACTGAGAGGGCAGTGACAGTGGCATCATCCATCCTAAAATACAACACAACCCCAAATATACACACAGCATTTCTCAGTGATTAACTTGTCCTCTGCTTCCATGGCCTGAACTCCTGGCTCAGATTCTGACCATAAGATCTCCTTCTAGGAAGAGCACAGCTTGGATTTTACGGGATTTGGGTTTTTTTAAAATGGGATTTGTTCCTGATTTTGTTCCTGATTTGTTCCAAGTGCAGTGAACAACCTTCCCTTACAATTCCCACTGCAGGAACTACAGAAATGTTTTCACACATCTGCATTCCCTTGAACTTTGGCTTTTCTGATGGGCTGGTTTAAATGTAAAGCTCTGAAAAATGTGAAGGGCCAGAGTTTGAGCTCAACTCTTCTGGAGAACTCTGCTGGGAGGGAAGGTCACACTCAGCTCTGTGTCAACAGGGCATGAGGCTCCACAGGCATCCTCAAAACAAAAAGCCAAGAAAAAAGGAGCTTTTTGTGCCAGAGAGTAGGAGCCAGAGAGAAGTAGGGGGAGAGTTCATACCATTGGAAAGTTGTCTTTCCCCTCATATCCTCCTACCATGCTCCTATGATTCCTTTTCCTCTTCAGGAGAGCTGCTCAAGCCCTGATTCTCTGGGGCTATGACAACACCCCCTCCCTACCCAAGGCTTTATGGAGCAGGCTCCAAAATACACCCTGCAGACACAGAGGATTCTGATGCACAGCCTGACTACTACACCCAAAACTACAAAGGAAATTCATTTTACAGTGGCTAAATTGAATGGAAAAATATCCCAAAGTGCTGTTACCCATTGTCATTCTCTTGGAGAAGGAGAAATGAAAATGCTGTTAGGACTTAAAAAAAGTAAATGTCAACTCTATCAGTTTCTTCCCTGCTTCTTCCTGCACCTTCCACTTTTTCTCTCTCAAATTAAATGCTGGAAAGGCAGCAGATACTGGGAATTCTCAAGAATCACCCCCAAAACAACACACATTTAGTTATTTCTTAGAGGAATACCTACCCTAAGCTCTTTCAGCATCCCAAAATGAAAGTTTAAGGAAAGAATCCCATCAAGGTTTTCCTTCAAGGAGCTGTTTGAGTGTGCTCACCACAGAAGATTGCACAGGATAATGAATGGCAGAGCACAGCCAGGGAACAGCACTGAAACATCCCTACAGCAGCACTGGCACCCAAACCATCACAGCCCCACTTAGCAGCTGCTCCCAACAGAATCTGAGCATCCAGGAAGCATTTTCATCCCTCTGCACAATCACCTTAATGAATCCCCAAAACTGGGTCTGTGTTACCACAATTCAATGACCAGAATCTGCACAAGGAAGCAAATCCCAAGCAAAAAACTCAAAGCTAAAAATCAAAAAGTCCTGAGTTGCAAGTTCATCTTGAGCTATTTAAGCCCTTGTGGCCCTCAAACCCTGCAGCTGTTTGCCCCAGATTTCTCCTCCATTAATCCTAGAGTAAAAAAAGAAAGGATGATAAAAAAGAAGGAGTAATTTTTATTCACTTCCACAAAGAAACAAGGAGTTCACAAATAAATAAGGAGTAAATCACCTGGCATGAAAACATCTGGAAAGAAAGACAGCCAACTCCTAGAATGACAGAACAAAGTGGGACAGGATTAATATCAGGGAATGCAGATGTGAGAACAACTCTCCCTTACAGCTCACACTGCAGGAACCATAGAAATGTTGGTCACACATCTGCATTCCCTGAACCTACTTTTTTTGCTGTTTTTTTTTTAATATCTAAAGCCCTGAAAAATTTAAAACACCTAATTAACCTTCATTGGCACAGACTAAAGAATCTAAAGTTTTCCATATCAACTATGTAATAATTTCATTATTTCTATTGCAACCACATTATACAGAGTAAAAAAAAAAAAATGCTCATACTTATGCATTTCAGTTTTGTTGCCCAAGCACTCAAAATTCATCACTTTTAGGTTTTTCAACATTTAAGGCCTCCAAAATGACTTTAAAAATCACATACTTAAAAAGTCCTGCTTCAAATGAAAGGAAATCTATCCATTCTGCTCTACTTACACCTCTAATATATACAGCAAATTACCAGGATTTGCATAGAAAATGGTCAAAAAAGAGTTACCAACATGCTCCCCGTTATTCAAAAACAAACAGCACTTGTTAATTTCTACAGTTCCTGCTGGAGAACGATTCAACAAAAGGAATTTTACTGGCGACACGCAGAGGCTTCGAGCTCTCTGAAGTTACACATAAAAGAAGAAAAAAGGGAAAAAGAGAGGAAGAGTGTCACACTGAGAGCAGATGAGCTCCTGCTCTGTGCATTTCTCTGCGCTCCTCAGAGGGATTTCAGCGCTCCGTTCTACACCGAGGTACTGCAGAGAATCAAACTCCTCAGTCACAGCAAAACCACCCAGACCCACAAAAAATCGCACGGCACATTCACAAAAACAAACGGAAATCGCAACGGCGGCAGCGAATCCACTTCCAGCTAAGCGACTAATTCAATCTCCTGCTATAAAACTATCAAATTGTTAAACTAGGAAATGGATGGGGCTCGGAACGAGCTGCGGAAGGGAAGGGAAGGGAAGGTGCCCGTGTCAGGCTCGCTGCCCGGCCAAGCCGTTCCATACCTGTCCGCAGGTCCAAACCCAGCGCCGTCCCCGGTGCCCCCCTGCCCCACCGCGGGCACTCCCGGCCCTCCCCGGCACCGAACAAAGGCACCGGGAGCCGCTACCGCGACTTCCCCCGCCCGCAGGGAAACTTTGGCAATTATCGGGCTGCGGGTAACGAGCAGCGCGCCCGGCCCTCCGCGCACCCCCGGCGGCACCGCGGGGCTGCCC
>WBNO01029871.1:0-82315 GCA_013400575.1 Peucedramus taeniatus
GTGGATTAATTTTCCTTACAAAAGTTATGGATAAAAAGTCTTGTGAGCCACACTTGCCAGAGACAGATTGTTACATGGTCAATGTCTTTAAAGTTACTGCTACTTGAAAGGTTTTTAAAAAGTCACAATGGTTCTTTTCTATAAAGTATGGCTTATTCCTTCCTTCTACTGAAAATTTGTGCATGTCTTTAGGGTATGCCGTGAAGAGAGAGAAGGGCTCAAGGATGCCACCTAAAGTTCAAAGACACAAGAGGGTACAGTGCAGTGAGAAGCTACATGACAAATGTTTTGTGGAATGGGTTATCTTTTGAAACACATTCTTATGCCATGCCAAGTGTATTTTCCATAAAATGCCATTCTTAACATAAGCAGTGGACTAAGCTCTGTTCTGGCTATATTATTATGCTGTGGCATATGAGGAAGTATTTGGCCCAGACTCCAGTAATTGGAGAATAGTCCCCACCACCAAAATAAAAACCCCAACAGGCAGGAATGAAGTTTGAGTGTGAAGGAGCAGAGCAGCAGTCAGTGAGATCTGTTGGGTGCTCTCTGGGCCGGGGAGTCACTCTGGCCTAGAGTTGAGCTTTTCTGCTGTTAGCAGCCACCTCACCTGCTCAATGGAGCAAAGGGCACAGCTGGTGTCTCAGCAGCACTGAGGAACAGGCATCTGAGTTAAACTGGAAAATGAGCTCCAGCTGATACACGCAACGACCTCCCCAGCTTTTGAAGGCATTTTTAGCCATACACCTGACCTATTTAGCCAAATAATGTATTTGTCTTTTGTGTCTTCCTAAACTGAGCAGTCTGGAACTGAAGCATGAGATCTAACTACACCCCAGCAGTGCAGCAGTGCCCCAGCGCCAGTTGAAATCTTACACAATGCAGCCCACAGAAACAGGAGTGCTGGCTCTCAGTTTCAGTTTGTGTATTAATTCAGAATCCCCCTTTTGGTCATTACTAGTTGGTATTGGTACTTTTTCATCTCAGTCGGCTACTTACCACTTTATCAGTAGGTGGCAGTAATGGACAAGCCTGTGCAGTTCCTACTAGTAATAGGAATTCGGGAAAGAAAAGACCCAATTTTAGGGTTAAGCTGCTCATTTTGTTTGTTCACAAGCGTGAGTGGTGTAAATGTACTTGACAAACTCAGAAGTACATTTTCCTCTAACGGACAGAAAAGTTGTTCCCATACCAGTTCTGGTATTTATGGTTGTACTTAATTCAATCATGCTATAAAGCTGGATTCAGTTATATGCAAATGTACATTATTTACCTAAAGATTAAATGTGTGGGTACCTGTAAAATTTTATGTAACACTTATTCTGTTAAGTTTGCACACTATTTTTCACACATTACTATTTAAGTCAGTCTAATGACTTTAAGTATTAGTTTTCAGTAAAAGAAGGCTGTGTTTCCTAGGAACCACTCCTCCCCCAAGTTTTCTTTAGTCTCCTTGAAGAAACAAATCCATACTCTGATGCAGACCCAAAGGACAGCCATAATTATGGCATTTTCTAGGAAAATTATGTTTACAGATTTTTATCCCTATATAATGAAGAGATGGGAAAAACTGTATAATCAGGTCCTCTCTAAGCACGTATTTTGTTATTCCTTTGATATCAGAAATCCAGCTGGGTAAATGACTGACCTATTGAAGTTTAGGCTTTAATATGCACCTTTACAGACTGTTGTTCCCAAAGTGTTCTTTCCTTCTGTTGGAGCAGATACTGCTGTAAGTCACTGAAAAAATGCCTGGTTACAACATCTTTATGAATAATTGTTTATCTTAATGCCACTGATAGCAAAGATTGTACTTATTTTAACGTGCAATGTAGAATAGCTTAGTTTAAACTTCCCTCCATATTTTTTGTCTCCTTTGGCCATAATTTCATAGAGGCTAGCTTAAAAAATTTGCCTATCAGCACCAGCCAAGCATCCTGCTACTAATTTAATACATGATATGGGAAGCAAAGAAGGGGAATTTAGTATATAATAGAGAGGAGGAAAACAGTTTTTAGGATTGAATCGGTAGCATCTTAAATTCAAAGTAAACCAAGGAGATTAATCTAATGGAGGCAAAACAGCCAGTCCCACATGTGCTACAGACATTACAATTTACCCCCAATCTATTGGGAACTCTCCTTTCATCAGAGCAGCAGGAGTTGGGATATGAAGAAAGGATTACTCATAACATGTCAAAGCCCCCTTGAATCAAATTCTGTTCTGAAATTCTCACTCTGTGAGATGACAGCTCCAACTGACACAGTTAAGAGAGGGCACCCATTACTTTCTGGGCCTGAACTACAAATAAACAAGCCTAATGGCATATGAGATGAAACAGAGAGAGAGCAGTACAGCATTAGGATGGCAGCAGGTCTGATTTTCTTTTCATTAAAATTAGTAGGAATCAAATCAGACCATTTGATGAAAATATAAACTCATTGCTTTAGCCTACAGGAAACCTTCCTGTTAGATAAATCCATGTTTTGGAGAGTTGTTTTTTTTTTTTTTTTTCCCCTATCGTTCTATACTTGATGATATAATATGTATTCATTATTTAGAAAAATGTACAAAATAATTCAGATATTTTTGTGTAGAGCTGAGGCAAGATGCTTAAGCATGAAACTCAAGTATCAATAGCAGATTATCCAAACTGCCTCAAAGGTCAAGGCGGCATAAAATATAACAATGACAAGGACATTTTATGGTTTGCTGGGATTGGAGGAAAATATATTCTTTTAAATGTTGATTTGTGGATCAAGCTGGCATTAAAAAAGTGAACCAGATTATGCCCTTCTCTTTCAGAGAGTCAATTTTTTTATGCCGTTCTTAAGGAAAGTAATATATTTGTTTGCAATCCAAAGCTGTTACAATTTTATTTGAAATGCTGATCCTCCAAGTTCACCTCACCATCTTCCCCTTCAAATTACTAATTTGCCAATAGTATATCTTCATTCAAGGAGCTGGTAAATAAGGCCCAAGGATATCAGAGAAAGATGTTCTGTTTTCCAGTAAGGAAATGCTTCTACAGTTTAACCTCTTCAAACACATTATAGACATCTACTAACATAAATATGTACTTTATCGTATTCCATGTATTCCTTTTTTTAAAATTAGAAGCATGAAATCATCTTAATAGATACATTTTTTTTTGTTAACCTAATGAAATTTATGAATTGATGAAAGAAACCACAAACATAGGAACCAGCTATTTAAAACAAACTCCAACACATTCACAACTCCTTGGAGAAAAATTTTGGAGAAAAAACCTGAAAATCCAAAGAATGACATTCTCCCCTTGTGAATAATAATTCTGGATTTTTGTAAAGGGATCTCTTACAACCAGAGACCCTCAAAAGCACAGAAATGTTTCAATCTCAGGATGTCAGACACTAACCCTAATTGGAAACAGAAAGCAAGCTGTTAGCAATACTGTAATAAGCTGTGGCAGTTTTGTTATTTTAGATGGGAATATTAATGATGAACCACAAATGCACGTTATTACAAAGCCTTTGAGAATAAAGCTGTATGCCCTATATTCTCCTCCCATGCTGTTCCAGTTAAACCATATATGCGGAAGGACAAATGAAAATGTTGCCATGGTGATCAGAGCAGTTACCAAATCATGTACGCTGTAGGAAGGATTCCCTAAAGAACCTTATTAAGCATTTTGTTGCTCTTTTTAAATAAATATTTTCAGAAGGCCTTTTTTTTATTTTGCTGTTAATAAAATAGCTACTCAGTTAGCTAAACCCTATTTCTCTACCCTCAAAGTAAAAACACACCATACATTAAGAAATATTTTTTGTTAAAAGTTAGGAATGGGATTCTTAAGCCGAAAACTTTGAAATAGGAACCAAGGATGAGTCTACCAAAAGTAAGACCTGTTCAAGATCCTTGAATGTTTTTCAGCATAGGTATGTCAAGCCTGCTAAGATACTGATGTCTTCAGCTGCCCAGTTCAAAAACCAAATCTTTGAATGAAAGACATCCCAAAAGTCTAGTGGTTAAAAGAAATATGGTTATGTGAGGGTTTTTACAATAATATTGCATGTGAGACATGAGGTGAGTTCTGCCAGCAGCAGAAGCACCATCCAAAGCCCCCTGTCCCGTGTGCCGAGACTAGTGGCTGAACACAGTCAGGTGAGGCCTATTATTCAAGCTGAACGGCAAAGAAAACAAAACCTGTACAATGCAGACATCTTCTATTTCCACTGCACAAAACAGTTCAACAGACATTGATGGAAATTGCTAAAATAAGCTGGAGAAGGTACATGCACTTTGGGGGAAATGCACATGGCTTTGTTCACCAAGCAGCCCTTTTTAGCATCTAAATTCAGCATTTAAGAATATCCCAAGGCCCTCAATTCCTCAGCTAGTTTTTTGCCTTGAAGGTATTTAAAATGTTTATGGAATACAAGTTTGTGCAGAGGAAGGGAAGAAGCTTGATGTCTTACGGGGGCTGCTCAGCATCTAAGCTCAGACTGGTGCAGTTCTCCAACAAAATTGGAGATAAGCTCCTGCCTTATGGGGCTGGCTGATACACTGTACATACCAGGTACTGCAGTGAGACAACCGTCCTAATGCATCAGATTGAAAAAGAGCTTTCTTTTTTTTTTAACAAGGAGAAGAAGAACAACAAGAAAAGGTCTCTAAAGTAACAGTTGCTTCCATCAGGTGCCTTGTACGAGCTTAATTTTACTTCATGAAGAAGGCAATCTTATTTCACACCTCATTCTTTTCCTCTCACTGCACTTTAAAGTCAAAACAAAAAAACATCCCAGAATCTCCACAAATTACTTGCTGACAACTTAACTAATCTGTGGCCACAAAATGTACAAACACAGGCTGTCAACAGCACAGTGGTCTTGCTGCATATCCTAGAAAAACATTTATTTACCATTACTCTCCATCCCCATAAAGTCCTACTCTCATGGGCAAAAGCATGTAGAGGGCTGCTCAGAAAATATAATTCCCCCTCCCTGTGCTGTTCAGGGCAGTTGTACACCCCCCACTAAAACCCTCAAGAACACTTATTTCACAGTTCAGTTTACTTTCTAAATAATTTAAATCATTATCATTCAAAATAAGATACAAGCAACCACATTTTTCTACATATTTATTGATGCAATCCTGATATGTGACTATACATCTTCATTCTGCTCGTAGCTACAGTGGCACTTAACTAGGATTGTTTTTGTAGTCAAGTTTCTTACAGTCTTCAAAAAACATATTTATAGACATCACTTACTGTATAAGACCAATCATTCTAAACATTGTAAATCACTGTGACTTTTTCCTAAATAGTACTACTTGAGGAAAAGGTCACACTACTCTCTTTAGATAGAAATTTGTAAAGGCAATTGAACTGAATTCACCTTCCAAAGAAAATAAGAATGTTAAAAATAGCTTCAAGAATTGGTATGACTCATTCAGATCCCAGAAAAATCTATGACTGGCAAAGATATCTACAATTTGATACTGTACTTGGTATTTTCACTAAGACCAAAAGAAAATTTATGAAGAACTACAACTAAACTTGTACATTGCTCTGAAAGATAAGCATTACCTTGACTTTTTCAGGTTGGTTTTTTTTTTTAGGAGGGCGTTTTAGCAGAAATTGCACTACCTTCCAAAAATATTGTAGTTATGGGGTAAGTATTGACATCTGAAGAAAAAAATGCTAAAAGCATGCAACACTGATACCAAGTTTTAGCGGATGACATTTTTAATTGAAAACTGACTCAAAGGATAGTACAAAAGAGTTTCTTCTCCCTAAAGGGATTTTCAGATGCAGGTACGGGAATAATAAGGGGATCTTCTCCAATGTGTGCATCACAATATGCCAATAAATCTGCTGCAGCCTTGGATACCTAATAGAAGAGAAGAGAGAACTACTGTAACACTTAATTCTGAACCAATCTGAATTGCATAAATTTTTTTCATAGAACAAATGATAATGGAAGCTATCGTAAAACAGGGAGTAGATTGCTTTATCCTTTAAATATGAGACACATCTCTCAATTTGCTCTTCCTAGGCCTAGTAATCCTGATATACTTTTTATCTAACATAGTGACATAGATGGTATTGATTGATATCATCCACGTCGAGCTGTTCCTCTCCACCAGAAGGAGGTCAGGAGCACATAGTCATTATAACATTTATATGTTAACCACCCATAAGCAATAAGGATTCTCCTTGAAGTGTCTGTTTCTGTAGAGAAACCTTCTTTAGTTCTTACTCCCATTCATGGGTTTTAAGGTTTTCCACACACACTCTCTCTCTACCCTTTGCTCCTCTGGCTGCAAAATAAAAAGTTCTTTATGCACATGACCATGGGATTAAAAAGAAATAATGAATCAGGAACAAAACTTGAACACCATGTATCATAGATCTCATTTAAGTTAAATACTGCACTTTTCAATGAAGCAAGACTAATGTCTTCTGCTTAGTAAATTACTATAAGTAGTCCTTTATTCACAGCATTCATTTAAACTTGAGGACTACCTTAATATTTTTTAACTTAATATTTTTATACTTCTAAAATAAATAATTCTCAAGCCTCCAAATTCAGAACATGAGTTTATGCTTATTGAAAAGCCTACAAAAATACAAATACATATAAAAATGTAGCAGTGTGTTGAATATTTGCAATGCAAGATGTTTTGCATTAAATGAAAAATGAAATAATAAACCTTATTTTTTTATTTAAAATTTAAACCTTATTATTAAACCAATAATTTTTGCAGTTCTGTGCTTAAGAATATTGGTGGCAGTAGGCCATAGTGACTCATTTATTTTTTCAAGAATTTAGAAAGTATATACAAAATTTTTCTGCTCTGATCAGTCAGTAAGATATTCACAGCTATCTGTATCTCTTTGCTTTGGCAAATTATTGGCTTTTCAATATTCTGATAGTTGAGAAAATGAATTCTGAAGTCTTTACAAAGAAATCTCTCTGAGCACCATGACAGCTTGTCCCCCATCAAACACTGGGGTCAGCATGTTTGCACAACTAGAGTGAAGAGAAGAAACAAATCACATTTCTGGTCTTTTTCTAGCAGGTGTGTCTCCAGTGTTAGCTTTAAGCTTCCCCACGCCCTGCTTGCTTTGACACGAACGCAGCCCATAGTAGACTTCAGGTTAGATCCATGAAGTCAATGGGTATTGAATCAGAATTTGCATGAAATTTGAATAAACTTCTAAAGAAAGTTACAGACTTTATATCTTTATTTTATTTATTTTGATTTTCTGCATGTCTTTGCAGAATGCTTAAACCTATGGAGAACCTGTGGTCAGCACTCCAGTATAGACCATTCCTGTAATGGAGGAACTAAGAGTGTTAAGGTTATTTAATACTAGTTTGTCTTTGAATTGGCCTGTAAGACACAAGTGTGGCAGAGACACTACATATGAACAGAAGGCTGCTGGGCACAGGTGAAACAGAAAACTGAAAAAATCAGAAGAGATGTTCACAAGGACCAGTGCTTCTCAAGAAAGAAGCAGGTAAAACAAAAATGTGTTGAAAGTTACAGACCTCAAAGTACAAAGGATTGTAATGATTCTCCATCAGCCCAAGTATATTGCTTTTCATTCAATGGAAGAGAAGTACAATTTCAGACTTCATTCTTAGAAGGGATAAACCTAATAATATAATTTCCTGTTTCTCTACGTATTGCTGTGCTTTGATATAACAAAAAAAAAAAAAAAAAGGATGTTTCACTAGTAAAAGCTCAACATACATTTTGTATCTAACTTGTCCTGTAATGCTGGAATGTTGTGAAGCAGAGTAACACATTCACAGAGTCACCTGGGTTGGAAAAGACCTTTGAAACTATCAAGTCCAGCCTTTGACCTAACACCATCTTGTCAACTAGACCATGATACTTGGTGGCACATCCAATCTTTTCTTAACTCCAGAGATGGCAACTCCACCACCTCCCTGGGAACCCCACTCCAATGCCCCACCCCTTTCTGTGAAGAGAAACCCTTTCTTCAGTGTCATACTGTTTAAGTCACATTTTAGTTTGCTTTTAAACAAACCATAGTACAGTTTATTTAAAAACCAATTTGCAACAAAAACTGAGGGACATCATCATTGTCACAAACTAAACCTGCACTAGGCCATATATTTTCATCCTTTAGAGAAATGAAATGTTTTGAGAGGAAAAATCCTCCCACTGGGATTACAGTAGTCATAAAAAAAAGTGAATTATAACCATTTCTTCACTAAAAGTAGAGTAACTTAGGCCTGCACAGTGGAATAATGACCATTCACAACAGAGAGTTAAATGAGCTGATCACAGTCCAGGAGCAATGAAAACACCAGTTCCTGCGGCTGTGAGCAGTATTGGCAAAGTCAGGCCTGTGGCCCAAAAAAGAGCAAAATACAACATTGCCTCCAGCAAGTTTCCTGCTCAGTGTCATTAGTGGGAAGAGCAGTGGTGGAAGGCCTGTGCACTGAGCATGGCACCAAGGCTCCAGCAGAGATGGCTGCTTTGGCACAGGTAGCACCCAGAGGTGCCCCACGGCCACGGCTGTGGGCTGTGCTGTACACACTGATGTGCTGATTGTCCCATTGTGCTATGGAAGGAGTTGAATGGAGCCCAATCCATCCTAGCTTTTACTCGCCTTCGCTGTTATTTGTAGCCGAACAGTTTCAAAATAGCTTTTCCTAAGAATTAAAATAAATGCATGTGATTTGAATATTCAAATGAAGCTAACACATTTATCACATCAGCCTTCCTACGCAATATGGCTTGGTCTGCAAATTCAAAGTAATTTATACATATTGCAGAAGTGGCTAAAGGAAAAACATCAGACTCCAGTTTGATTGATGAATTCTATCAGAAAGTTAACATCTCATTTTTAAAAAAATCCTTTAAGGTGCATGGATTATAAAATGGATTATATAGGTATCACACTGATCTCACATTTTGTGGAATTACTTTTACTCTCTGTTGTAAAAAACACATCTGGTTATCAAATTAACAAAAGGGAAAAAAATCCAACAAATCACTCAACCTTGATGATTTTAAGAATTAGTCTCAGGAGGACTGTGAAATTTTACCATTATATTTCAGAATAGCAGAGGTGATAAAAACTGCCAGAGTTAGAACATCCTGTTAGCTGCACTAATAATTATAAGCTTCAGTGACAGGGCAAAATGCTGCAATTACAATGTCTTCTGCCTTGTCATGGATTGTAACTAATTACCATCCTTGCTACATGGTCTGCTACATTCCATGCTACATCCACTCTGCTTATCCTTTACATCTAAAATAAAGAGATTCACACACATTTATTGGCATTCTCACTGTTCATCTCCCAACACTATTAAGGACCAGTTAGGAATACTTCCTATCTTCCTCAGGGAAAAGAAAATAGAATGATTACTGATATGCCAAGGGTCTTAAATGTCAGAGCACTCTTGCTTTTTTGCTTGCAAAGAGAAGATTAAGTAGTGCTTTATTCTCAGGACAACTCTGATAAACACCAATACTAACTTTGCTTTCTCAATTTTACTGCTAGCATCTTTAGAAGACACATTATTCTACTAGTCACAAGGCCACTGTTCACCTGATTTACTTTGGTGTTTCCTAGTTTGGAATCTGTGTTTCCAGCTTCCTACTTACTTCTCCTTTATAACTCTAGCTGTTCCTTTGCCAGGTAAGACAGGTTCAATTATGATCCTTCTGGAATTCCTATGGTTTACAAAAAACCCCATAGTAATCCTCCTTCCAACTACCGATCAATACACCAATAACTCCATCCTCCTCTTTCGAGCTGTCCTGTTTCTTTCACACCTCAGCAGCGAGTTATCTTTGTGGAACCTCAGAACACAGCACTGCTTTGCTGCTCTGACTGGCTGAAGGACTTAATAAGACTTCTTACATAAGTTGAAAAATCCAGAACACGGTGGGGAGTCAGCAACTATCGGCATACTTTTAACTGCAACATTTCAATTGAGTAGACCCAACTCTTGCTGGTTACAGCAGCTACTGTGCATGGGAAACAAAGTGCCTCTGTAGCAGAAAAATAAGCTGGAACTTCTGATATCCCCAGTCAATAACACAGACACCTCTTCCATGTTAGCAACGTGGTCTTGCCTCTTGTGGCAATAACAACTTGGCTATAGCTATTTGCAAAAGAGGGTTTAATGAAATTATTTGGAAAGCCCTGATCTTTTGTTAAATGTCTGACTAGTTTAATCAGATGCAAAACACAAAAAAAAAAAAAAAGGAAGTAAGTTCATTTATCTACCTTTACAGTAATGATCTGAGAACTTAAAATCTCCCATTGAAACCACTGAAAAGTCTCTTGGTAAAATATGACTGTGCTGAAACACACACTTAACTGATTCAAGATTAAAAAGCCAAGCAGATTTTGAAGGAATAAAAAGCCCATCAACTGCTTCTCACAATCTCTCATATGCTTGTTCAAAGAAATTCTAGAAATTAGGGCATTTTGAAAAGTTATATTTGTTTTATATTAGTATAGGAACCCTCATAATTCTGAAACATGCCAAATTTTCTTTGGTGTGTTTTTGGTCCCAGGCTGTTTCCAAAAGTGAAATTTGGAAACACTCTCAAGCTACCTGTTTTTTAGGTCTGCCACATTTGCTAATAACTGTGTTCATTTTAATTAAAATTACTGTAAAAATAACCTACGTCTTTCTTGCAGCTTTCTTGCACATGTAATTCAGAATGTTATACAACTAACTAATGAAGCTATTTGTAAAACTGACCTAATGATGTGGGACCTGACAGTTACCACTGCATATATAGAAGCAAGTTTAAGGCAATCTACTAAGTATTAACAATTTCAAATGTCAATAAACTGGGCCATATTTTTCCAACCCTTTCCTCTGTCACCCACACCCTCCTTTGTCAGTTCTGTTCATGCAACTGCAATATGACCTGAGCTGAGACTAACCAAGGCAGACCTTCTTTTACTGCAGGAAAGAAACAGCTGTACCTGTGAACAGGTTATGTGATGAATTTGTGACACGCTATGAAATAGAGAAACTACTTTTGTGAATTCAGTGGTCTTACAAGACATCACTAAAAACTGCCACAAAACAGAGTGACTGAGATTTCTTTTTTCATATGAGCAAGACTCACCACTCATGTGAATTGCACTAATATTTCTGAATTATAAATATTACTTTTCCAGCTGGTGAGTTTGTGATCTGAGACTATTTTAAAAATAATAAATATATACTACTGTCCCATCCCCATGTTAACTACATGAAGACTTTCAGCACACAGGATGGACAAACAGAATGAGTTAAGAGTACATGAAGATTTTAATGTACAATATTTCTAAATTGTCCTACTGACTTAATAATCTTAGTTACAGTTTGTAACAACTCAGTTACAGTTGTTTGCAGAGAACTGGGTAATTTCAATGCATTACTTTTTAAAGATGGAAGGACTAAAAAGTTCCTTGTAGAGACTGGATTTTTAATCAAAATAATTATTCCCTATTTTCAGAGGAAGAGAGCAAAAGAAATGAGTATTGTTTTCTTAAAAAGTTCTATGGCATTTTTAGCTTCTAGGTGTTTGATATTTCACACAATTTTAGCCTCGTGGAAAGCAAAATTACATGCAAGAATAATCCACAGGATTTTTTGGTCAAAAACCTGAAAACCTCTGTTTAATAGTGCCTTTAATGATAATATTTAATCCACCTATATTTAGAGGCATGATGAAACCAAATCACATACATGTTGTCAAGTGTGAAGAATCACAACTGCACACTGCAGTCATACACGTTTTTTGTGCAATGACATCTGCATTAAAACAAAGCAAAGCAAAGCAATTCAGCTTGTCTCATCATTATTCAAAAATTTTGCAGTATCTTAAAGACTTATTCCAATTCTTAAAGGAGAAAAACCAAGGAACCAGAGCTGCACTTAAATTCAGCTACAGGTGACAAAGAGCACCTGTGCATCCACCAGCTGAATTTAAGTATTTCACAAAATATCACTTTTGACAAATATAACAGACACTCACACAGAAGCAGACTTGAAGCCAGGTTTGGAAATCACTTCACTGGAACCCACCAGTTGGTATGTACTGAATATTGTTTTATTGCTCAACACACATTCTTGATTTCTGCGTTATTAAGGGCATGCTGTTCCAAGACTAGTCAGTGAATTCAAAATGTTGACAATAAGTCTAAGTTTACCTTTATTCTATCCATGTATGCTTCCATTTTTAATTGCTCCACAGCTTTCCTGGCTTGAGAAATACTGGTTGTACTGTTTGACACTAGTTCCTTCATTTTGTTTTTCCTGGAAGAGACGAAGTTGAGATCATTTAAAGACCAGGTAGCAAATGCAGCAGTCACTGACAGGACAGTTATCTAAACTCTAACCAACCCTTGCCCACCACATCAACCCTGCCAGGCTGTTGGTCATGAATACAGAGCAGACACTATTTTTTTCTGTTTTCTTGCTCCACGGCACCTTATTGCATTACATATTTGCATCCTCGATCATCACCATTCTGCCTGAATCCTGCAAATGACATACAAAGGCAGAGCACATGACCATGACTTCAGTGTGAAAATGGTTGCCCTGGTTCACGTTGCCAACGCAGAACAGCTGTTCACAAACAGACTTTGCAGTCATTGCACAGTTTGGAACCACGCTTGTTACACCTAGAAACATCAAAGCAAGCTCAGAAATGTGTGCAGTGGAAATGAATGCCACACCACTCTCACCAAGAGAGAAATTTTAAGATAGAGAATGAGTCAGAATTCTGACTATCGAAAAAAGAAGTTCAGAAATGAGGTAACAGATTAAGAAGAAATAACGCAGAGGTTTCCAACTTTTTGCTTAGACACCCCAGCCAAGTCTAAAGACTACTAAACCCAGTACAGTATGCTGTACAGGATAGGAATGCTTTATTTTTTAAGAGAACTGCAGCTCTTGGGAAGGGACATCTAGGTAAGGTATGGCAGCATTTGGTTAAGTTGCATTGCTACTCCCTGGGGGATTAAATCAACTCAATATCCAGCAGTCCTCAGCACTGTTACCAAATGAGTCGAGATGTCCACATTCAGACCTTGGCTAACTTACAATATTTATGCCAGAGGTGGTCTGCAGGTTAGACCCCCTTGTGCTGACACCTCTGTGCAGTGCTAGTCCAGCACAAAGAACAGTCACTGTTTTGAAGTCACTGGAGGTTGGACTAAGGCCACATGGAAAGATGATGGGATACAGATGACCTAAACAGATCCCAGCCTAGTTGTACTACCTAGTAAGACTGGTTGCTGAGGTTTCAATCAGGCAACATTCCCCTCTGGTCCTTACCACAACGGCCACCCGCAGCTGGATCAGTCTGGCACCAAGCCTCAGAAACCAATACAAAGTTCAGCAGAATGCAAAGGACACAGAGAGTGAGAGGCAGATGAGACACTGGAGAAAAAAAAAACACAAGGAGGCGTTTTGACTGCTACCAAAGCAGTTTTAGGCTCAGGTCTTTCAAAATTAATACTTCCAGCTTATTTCTGCATGAGAAGCAAACACCTAGAACCACACAAATTTCCCCTCTTGAACCTTGGTAGCTTACCTGATCCAGCCACTGGGGTGTAAGATACAAACAGAAAATAAAGTAGGACACTGGAAATGCTCTTGTAAAAAAAAACTGTATGTACAATGCCCCTGTTAAACTCAAGAGAAGTACACAATCCATAGTACAGAAAGAATGAAGGAATAATTTTTTAACTACTTTGATTTTGCAAAACACAAATGCTCAGAGACAAGGCAAAGACAGTTGTTTCTTCTCACAGCCTGGTATGAAACAAACTATTTCTAAAAATCAGTAACCTGTGCTGTAAAACAGGATGGTGTAATACAAATGCCATGGTGAGCCATGTTCAACACTAATTTGAAGAAACAATAGAATCTTTTTCTTTCAGGTCTAGTATAAGTCAAGGCAGGGAAATGCTACTTTAAAATATATTAATTGTGCCAAACAAAACAAGAGCTTTCACATATGCCAAGACAAAGAACAGGTTTTCTGCATATACGTGTGTCATTTGAATGGAACACAAGTTTCCCCCTTGCGTGCTCTGATGAAATAAAATCATGTCAGAACACAGCAGGTTCTTTGTCTTCAATTTTGTTTACAATTTTTAAACTCATATTCCTTACAAGGCACAGGACTGAATACATGTGGAGGAATCGGCTTTGCATGCATAAAATGCCACGTACTGTATGAAAATCCACAACCAAGCGACAGCCCCCAATCAATTTTGAAATGTGTTTTGACTTGCAGTGGAAAGTCAAACAGCAGAAAGGATACAAGATATTCACAAAAGGAGAAGGTTCTGAATTACAGCTCGTCTCTGGAATTTTTGTTTGACTCAACCCCCTCACTTTTAAGTATCAACCTATCCATAAAAATTAAAATAAATACCTTTAGCTTTGTTTACCAAATTACACCCACACAAGAGTGAATCATTTTAATTTTATCATTTTCACATCTACCTTGCTAATGATCACAAAGTCAAAAATGTCAAAGCTAAATCAAGTCAGAGGCCTTTCTACATTTGCCATATACATTTAAATTAAACTGAATTAAGCAACTGCAACTCCTTGAACAGTCAAGAGAATTCCAGGATCTCCCACGCTTTTCTGGAAATTCATTCACTCATACTGTAAAAGCTATAAACATTAGAGTTAGACAATTTGAACTGTCACTAGCTGCAACAAAGTTGGCAAGAATAGTGTTCATAGTACTTCCAGATAGTGTTTAAGCATTTACAGAATAAGGATTAAGAATTTTGAAAAGGCTATTAGGCATAAAAATGCTTCTATAAATTCAAACCATGTTTCTAAAGCAATGCCACAAAGATAATATATCCTTACCTGTATTCTGAAACATCAAATAGGAAAATTTAAAAAAAGAAAATATATATCTTGCCTAGTAAAGCATTTCACAGTATCAGAAAACATCCAGAATATGAGGCTTCATAAAAAAAGAACATTAAAAACAAAAAAAGTCTGGCACTAGGTGTTTCAGACACTGTAGAAAATTTCCACTTATCCCCAGCAAGAGGTTTGTTTATACTCTGAAGCACAAACATTTGTTCTGTTCCAAATCCTGCTCCAACCTTGGCCTTTACATGCATTTAAATATTTAACTACTATATTTCTGGAAGTGTTTAGCATTCATTTAAGTATTTAATTTTTTGCAGACAGGTATGGTTCCAGAACGTTGTGAGACTGACTTCTCCTCACATACCAAGCTACATATACCTCTACCTTCTCTCACTCTCTGCAAACACAGTACATATCTGTGCATCATTTAAAGCCCTATTACAGATGGTGTGATGGTGACAATGAAAATTGTACCCATTTTAAAACCAGGCAGTGATAAAGGTCCTTGTTGCAGACAAAACTTTGTATGACATTTGATTTTGTTCTCCTTAGGACCTATGATAATAACCTTAATCTTAATATTCTTTAATGAAATAAAATTATTACTTAGAAATAAAGTTCTGGAGAGAAGAGAAATTTTAATTACAAGAGAATCTACTACATACTCATCCCCTGGAATGTGAGGAAGCCTCTCCTTCAAACACCCTCTCGCAGGATGTGTTTTGTCTGAGGCTGCAACCTGACAAATGGATCTGATCCTCTCTCTTAAGATGACTCCTCATAAACTGTCCAAATATTCTCTAGGCCTTTAGTCTCACAGGAAGGCGCATTTATCTTCATATTGTACCTGCATGAGCAGTCTACAAGACCACGGAATGGTTTATGTTGGAAGGCACCTTTAAAGATCACCGGGTTCAAGGCCCCTGCAATGAGCAGGAACATCTACCATAACAGGTTGCTCAGGGCCCAATCCAAGCTAACCTGAAACGCTTCCAAGGATGGGGCGTCCACCACTTCTCTGGGTAACCTGTTACAGTGTTTTGCCACACTCATGGTAAAGTTTTTTTCCTTACATCTGGTCTGAATCAACCCTCTTTTCGTTTAAAACCATTACCCTTCGTCCCTTCACAACTGGCCCTGCTAAAAATTCCATCCCAGTTTTTCTTTTAAGCCTCTTTTTGTTACTGGAAGGCTGCAGTAAGGTCTCCCTGGAGCCTTTGCTTCCCTAGGGTGAGCAATTCCAGCTCTTTCATATGTTCCTCACAGAAGAGGTGTTCCAGCCCCCTGATATCCTGGTGGCCCTCTCCTGGACTCACTCCAACAGGTCAGTGTCCTTGCTGTGCTGGAGACTCCAGAGCTGGATGCAGTGTGGATGCAGTGCTACCAGAGCTGAGTAAGGGGCAGAATCACCTCCCTTGACCTGCTGACCACATCACTTTTGATGTTTAAAAGGAGTAACTTCTCCCCATCATTTGACTTACCTAAAACCCCTGGAACCAGAAATTCTCAGCTGGGTTTGCTACTGCTCATTCTTGGCTGTTTTTACGTAGGATCAATACAGGCACACACAGGTCCTGATAATCACTGTAGCTAAAGTAACTGTGCTAACGAGCAGCCTACATGCAGTCTGCATGTTACTGCTGCAGCCAGCAGACCTGGGTTATACAGAAGCTCATTTATCCAGCGTATTTTTGTGCAGCACACCGAGTTCATTGACCTGGTCTCTATTGATTCTTTTCCTTTAGGGGAACAGCGGCTGGGCTAACGAAGAACAGTGACAGCAGCTATACAGCTTTTTTAGCCAGTTTCTGCGGACTAGCACCCCACACCAGACAGCCCTTTCCTAAAGCATCACTCCTGAAAGCTGCACAGCCACAGCCTACCAGCCAGCTGCATTTTCTGGCGTTTTGTTTTGTTTACCTTACTTCATCCTTTTTCGGGGTGCATGTAACTCATGTGCACTGAAGTTCTTAATTTCCCAGGCTCCTAAAAATGCTTGTGAAGAGCAGCTTTTCCTTTTTTGTTTTCACAATGAATGTTTGTACCCAACAGCACTTCAAAGGCAAATTCATCTCATTATAATGCAGAAAGCTACATAAATATTTGCAGGTATAGCTTGATGCTGCATTGGGGTAAGAAGTGCAATCGTTGCTTACTAAACATTATAAATACTTGTTAGTAAAATGCAGAAAAAGTCTAAAAAGTTGAGTAACATAGAAGCAAAATTGAATTTTCAAGCTCTTTGGGATGGATTTCTACAAGAAACAGGGATGAAAAGCTGCAACTTCCCCCCCTCTAGCTCCAAGTACAATCTTACAATGCCATACCATAAAAGTGACCTCTGGAATTCAATCTAAAAAGCCCTAAACCAAATTACTGACTTAATCTAAAGTGATGGACCTGAAATTACTAGATTAGAAAACTCCGAAGAACACCTTCCACACAAGCTCTGTACTTTTTGGACCACACAGTCTAATAGGAAAGTTAACCCAATCAATCATACAACTAAGTCCCAGGGACATTAATGGGAATTATCCCTGGATGATGACCTGCAAATCACGTCCTAAACTGAGGAAAAATCACCACATTTCATTATCCATTTGCAGGAAAATAAACAGCAAAATTTACAGCCTCACAGCTGTTCGGCACCAAACTGGTATGCCAAAGAAATTAAAAGGAAAAAAAAAAAAANAATGGAAAGAAGCCAAACTTCCCCTGCTATCTCAGTTCTTACTCTAAGATTTACAGCAACTGATGTAGCTCTGTAAAGAGAGAGGGAGGGTAAGGAATCCTTTTCTTTCTCTATCTCATGGCTGCACAAAGAAATACAAGAAAATCACTACAGCTTTTCACTCAGTCTCCTAAGAAGCAGCTTAGTACTACAAGCAGAAATTATTAGGTTAAAAGCAAGAACTATTGTTCACTATAAGGAAAGAATGCAATTTTCATACCATAAACGTGGTGACTTTGAAAATAAGTTCTCCTCATGTAACTGAAATCAGCGAAACTCCAACAGCTCAGTTCTCATCTGACATATCCAGTACTATATCCAGTCCAATTGTCAAGTTCCAAAAATTCTTGCCATCATACCCAAACTTTTACTCAAAAATATCATCTTGCGTCTCAACATTAAAAAATCAAAGAAAACAATGGCTGAACTAATGTGGTATTTCCCAAGGACAATCTTTTTGTGCAATATTATTGTCATCAGCATACAGGTTATCTGAACATACAGCCCAGCAAACCATCAGAGATTTGGAAAGTCTGAGGCAGAAAGATTTTTCCCGGCTACTGTTTTACCTCTTTAGCTAATTTTGAAAGATAGCTGTGAACTTTCAAAGAAATACACAGGAAATTTTAATTATTCCCCTTAAACCCCACTTAAAACATGTTTGAACAGAATTGTAACCTACAATGTAGGGAGAGCTTCTCCGGGAAGCTCGGCACTGCATCACCTGCAGGGCAGAAGCCTTTTTTGAGTTGTTATTTCGAGTTTTCTGTCTCACTGCACTGCCCTAATGGCTCTGCTGTGCAGCAGCTCCCAGCACCACACATCAGTGATTACCGCCAGCAGCAGCAGGGCAGCGGGAGCTATTCTTCCGTCAGCGCGAGCCAGGCAGCAGGAAAAGCGGCCACTTCCTTGAGCCCCCGCCCCAGGCAGCTGACGGAGGAGGAACGAGCACGCCGGGCAGAGACCCCCTCCCCGCCGCCCGCGGGATACCTGGGCTCGGGGCGGGATCTCCGGAGAAGGATGCTCCCCGCCGGCGACAACGAAGCCCAAAGCCCGACGCCGACTCCTGCGGATAACCGGGAAACTCCGGCTCGCGCGGCCGCCGCCGGCCCTTTCCTACGCGCAGCAGCCTACGGGACCACCGGGATGGCGGCAGGAGCAGCCAAGGGATTCCCAGGACACCAGCGTCGACCGCAGCACCGGCGAAAGCCCCGCGCGGAAACCCCGACCCGCCCTGCGCTAGCGCCCCTCCCGGCACCTTCTCCCGCGCGGCCCCCGGTGCCACCGCCCTCACGCTCCGCCTGCCCCTGTCCCTCCTGATTCCTGCTGCAGCCCCTCCTGCTCCGGGTCCAGCAGGCGCAAGGGATCGAGGGATCATTCACGTATCCTCAAACAGAATCACAGATTACAGAAACAAAATCAGTTAGGTTAGAAAAGACGTCAGAGATCATCCAGTTCAACCTTGGATCGAACACCACTCTCTCAACTAGACCGTGGCGGTAAGTGCTATATCCAGTCTTCCCTTAAACACATCCGGAAACAGTGACTCCAGCACGTCCCTGAGCAATCCATTCCAAAGTTTAATCACCATTTACGTGAAGAAATTCCTCCTATTGTCGAAACTGAACCTCCTCTGGCACGGCTTGAGGACATTCCCTCTCATCTTGTCACTTGTGACCTGGAAGAAAAGCCCAGCTCCCACCTGGCTAAAGCCTCCTTTCCTTCCCGTGGTTGTAGAGAGCGGTAAGGTCTCCCGAGTTTCCTTTTCTCCAGGCTAAACAGCCCCAGCTCCTGCAGCCACTCCTTACAGGACCTGAGTTCCCTTCACCAAGTTAATTTCTCTTCTCTGGACATTCCTCCAGCACCTCCGCATCCTTCCTGAACTGAGGGGCCCAAAACAGAAGACAGACTACTCAAGTGCAGCCTCACCAGTGCTGTGCACAGTACAGTCACTGCCCTGGTCCTGCTGGCCACACTGTTGCTGATCCAGGCCAGGATGCCATTGGCCTTCTTGGCCACCTGGGCACAGGTGGCTCATGTTCATGGTGCCGACCAGCACCTCCAGGTCCTTCTGCACTGGGCCACTTCCCAGCCACTCTGCCCCCAGCAGCCCCAGCGCTCTACCTCAAACAGCAAACCCTCGAAGGGCACCGGGGTTTGGGGTGAGAGCCCACAGTGCCTGTCCTGCCCTCACACCGAACAACAGAAGGATGATGTAAAAAGCCTGCCCATGAGGAATGGAACTGCTGTGGGAAAGGGGCTGCTTAGACTCACCTTCTCAGAGCTAGTGTGTCAGAACAACACAATTCAGCTTTTTCAATTTTCATATGCTTTTCCCTATAAAACCTGTATGGTTCAGCAGCATTTTAATAAGTGCCAATTAACATCTGTAACTGAAAATGTTGTCAGCTGCAATAACCCATTGGCAGGATCACCAGAGCCTCATTAACTTCTCCCTGGTAAGATGGCTGGTCCCTCTGGAGGGGTGTATGCTTTCTTGTACCTGCCCTCAGCACATTTTCTCATTCCATCATCATGGAGCAGAATTGCCAAGTAACATTTGTTTTCTACATTGAGGAGAACAAGGAAGAGTCCTATTTCTAAAGGCACTTTGGAGCAAGGTCAGTCTCTTCTGAGATGGAGTCAATGGCTTTTGGGGTAGGAGCTTGGCAGAAGGAGATGCAACAGAAAGGAGGTAAAACATCACTAAATATAAATAGGTCAGTTCACAAGCTTCCCATAACTAGAGTTCCAGAAACTGTTGGAGACTTCACTGGCCTATGCTGCTGCTCTTTCATTCATGTTCAACCACACCATCAATCTACAAAAGGCCCCATTTTGTACACAAAGGATTTACATGCTGTTAGACAAAGAGCACACGTTAGATAGTTCTAATCAAGAGGCCATTGCCATCAGAATATTTTTACCACTGGATTCTAACAATTTTATGACTTAAGCTAAAATATAAAGGTGGGAAATGGCTGTTTTAAAAACATATTTTCATCATATATTACACAGATATTTCTTCTAAATTGCCTTCTTTTAAACCTGCAAAATCTTAACCTTCCACCACAACCAGGAGTCTCCCCTACAGGTTCTAAAAGCAATACCCATACAGCTAACACAAATTTCTATTCCTTTAATTTACATGAACTTGGCCCTAGTGAGTCTTATATGGGTTTCAGTCAATTGCATTAGAGAATAAGAATTTAATTTTTTTTTCCTGGGAATGCTAGCTCAAAGCTGGAAACAGTAAGCAAGCTCCTGTTTTACTCAACTACTTTCTGCTGTGTAGTCCAGAATAGTTTGAGTCTAATCAGAGCAGCCACATCTCATTTTTAATCTTTTTTCAAAATTATTAAATATACAACAGAGCCTATTACAGAAACTGCGATGCAATATCAGTACCCTTCTGACCCCACTCCAGAGCAGTAATGGCAAATAAATCTCTAAACAGCAGTCACTTGTCAGTAGTTTTCAATTTAATACATCAGCAAAGTAAAAAAAGGTGTCTCTATGTACAGAGGCTTAAATCCTCAAGTGGATAATTTTCAAGGCAAGCAGAGTTTTTAAATAGTAATTGTTTGTTTTTGAGATAGAGTAGCAGCATATGGAAGCGTGTGACTTTTCATATGCAAGGGAAAAAAACCCAATACAGCTTTAAGCAAAAGAAGGCTTAAAAAAATTAAAAGGTAAACGAAAAGCTTGTTAGTAGCAAGCCAGGTGACATTTCCCCCACTGCTCCATTGTTATCTTTTACTATTACTATTACTATATTTTTGCTTAATTCAGTTCAGGCTACTTTTCCCTTCTCTTCATTGTCATGGGTTTGTCTAAGCAGTGGATCTCTAAATGCAAGATCAGGGTTCCCTTTCAGTAATGAGTTAGAGACTGCCTCTCCCCACCACAAGGGAATATCCAGCTATTGCCTCCCATTCCCTTTCTCACCATGTCTCTCCACTATCAGAACATAAAGATCTGGATTTACCACAGAATCCTGCAATCAGGTAGATATGCCTTGCCCCATGTACCTCTCCCAAACCCTGGCTTCCAGCAGAAAGAGCCTCACATCCTGTCAGATGCCTCCCCAAGATTCCAGTTTTCCAATTTCCACGCGTCTTTCTGAGAACCCCGAGAGAAGCTGCTTTTCTGCCTTTGCCGCTCAGACAGGTTTTCAGTGAGAAGACAGACGGAAGGAAAGGGAATGTCTCTGCTTTGAGAGCCATCATTTCATCCAAATTCTAGTCATGCATCCTATGGGAAGGAAGGACACATGCACACATGGGCAAAGTTATATGCCACCTAGAGTTTCCCCACTTCCCATTTTATACTCACCACCTTCAGTTTGACAGACACAGGATGTAGTTCATTAATGGAACTTTCCCACTTCATGATTTTTAAAATATGAAAGGCAAGGGAATCAGCAAAAACTGATCTAGAGCAAGGCGTGAAAGATTCCCTAAAAGAAGAAAGTAGCAACTAAGCCAAAAACATGTTTCTAATAATTTCAAAATGGTTTGATACAAAGATCTGTTTATTAACCAACAATGTGACAGTGTATATACAAATACCGTGTGGAATGTGACATTTACAGGAAATTTAAGTACATCATGCACAGACACTACTGCAATGTTATTTTAATAGTTCCAGAATATTAAGCTGAATAAATATTCCTTGCTTCAAAATTCATTTTTACTTTTACATAAAAATATATAATATTGCACTCTTTACAAGGCCAGCAGTTTTGCATATTGGTTTGTAACAAGTGGAATTCTACTTTATAAAAAAATAAGCCTTTGTGAGCAACACCCCAAAACAGGGAGCACAAAAGCACCCCAAAACCACAATGTTTGTCTTTTTTTTCAGTCTTAAACAAAACACATCACATCAACATGAGCCAGGAAGCTTTTCAGTTGGCTTTTGGACCTTACATTAACATTTAGACCGAGAAAATATGACTAAAGCCATCCCATACAATGCTGCTACAATAATATGCAGTTTAAAACTCAATCCATGCACTATGCAGCCACTTGGTTAGTTGAACCAATGATGAGCCTCTTTGTGTCATGAACTATGAGAACATTTTTCCTAAGTTTTTCTAGTTTGAAAAGTTCTTCAACTGGGAAGTCTCAAGAGTTTCTGAAAACTATTTGGAATTTTCAAAAGAAGTGTAAAGATTGCTTGTGTGTATGTGTCACCTTTGTCACGACCTCACAATTTCATGAAAAGTGTTCTGAAAGCAGATGAGCCTTACACATGAGAAGACACAGCAGTTTGAATGGCAATAGCAGAACATCTCAGTGATAAAAAAACAAAGCAATTTAAAAGGAAAATGTAACTACATCAGACTTGCGTAGCATTCTTACTTTACCATTCATATGACTAGTAGACACTCAGTCATGGTGCCAGGTTTAGAGGTCTTCAAATCCATCAACTGAAATACTAATTTGTCATGTGGCCTAAGATTTCAAATTTGTTAAGCCATTCGCAACAGAGGCTTATTTTTTCCCCCTCATAAAATAGCACCCAGGAATACACAACAAATTTGCACAGTGTATCTGTGTGAACCTTTCTGAATCATTTGATGCTTATGAACATTGATTATTCAAGCAGTTAGATTCAAACATTTTACAGTGTATTGAACCTCAATGACACTACAATAGGAGCACATCTGTTCTTTCTTTAACACCTCTTTTTAGAGCTCTGAAAGATAAGCTCTGTGTGTATACAACAGATGTTCTGCCACACGCAGAACTGCAATAGCCAACTATCACAAAGTTAGGGAGTTCACACTGCATTGTGATCTAACCACTGTTTCATGATGCCATGAGGTGTCTACCCATCACTAAGACAAATATTTTATTGTCTGTTGCGAAGACTATTACAGTAACAGAGAAGATGGCAAAAATTACAAATATAAAGATAGCAGAAATTCTGTTTTTAGCATTACAATACCATAAGATGGTGCAAAAAGCACCTACTAAGTTCTTTGCTTCTCAAAAAAAGCAATTTTAAGTGGTCATTGATTTTTAAGTTTTGGATTGCTTATCCCAGAGCTAACCATACCACACTCAACTAATTAGATCTACATATGCTGACATTTGAATAGATATTTACAGAACTTGATGCTGCTGATATTTTACATACTAAGAGGGGGAATAAGCATAATCAATTTTTTTTAAATACTTCTGTCCAAGAAGTGATTTAAAAAAATAATGTTGGTGTTTTATATTGCAGCATTGAGCATTTCTTAGTCACTTTGCTGGCATTGGATAATATGACCAGAGCTTCCTGCTGACCTGGATATGCTTCAAGTTTGTGCATGCATATATGCAATCTTACAACCATCTTAGGCTCTTTAAAAAGAAACAAACCATCTATTCAGTCATTCTAGAGACATTCAAAGTATTTCAAAGACCAGTTAAATAAGAGCTCCTATAACCTATTGGGATTAAAGTGCATCAGAGACATAAGTTAGCAGCAGGCCCCGCTGTCACCCAGCTGCGTAGCTGCTGAGGAAGGAGTAGAACATGGGCAGCTTCAAGCGCTGCTGGTCCTTGCGGCACCAGGCGATGACATTCCCATCACTGTTAGCTGTGAACAAGTGATGGCCGTCGCAGGAAAATGTAAGGCTGCAAAACAAGGAGAGAGTCTATCTTTATACCAAATGTGGCTATTTATAATGCTAGAATACATTAAAAGCCCATGAGAGTTCAGCCAACAAAGATAAGCTGTCAGGGGAGGCCCAGTGCCTACGCTAACACAGCAATATGTTTGCATATATCTGCTTATCCATCCCACACAGGCTGAACTGCAGCTTTGGCCAGCACTTCAACATCCCCTGCAGTTTAATACTCATTTCTTTGCAGTGTCACAGCAAAGGGCAGGATTAGTAGCAAAATCCTACCCTCTTCCCTTCTGTTTCTGAAAGGAAGGATTTTCTGCAACATAGCTCAGTGACCTCTGAACTTGCATTGCTGACAAAGGCAGAAATCCATCAGATTTCATGGCACAGCACAGGACTTTTATTCAGATAGGCATTTCTTCAGCTGTAACAGGGCTAGTAAAGCCCTTCAGTCATGCCATGAGTAATGTTAGAGATCATGAAGGTCAGCATCCATTTACTGTCACATTTAAGCAGGAAACTTTAAATTATTCAATAGCTACTAAATCGTTATCAACAAGCTTTGTGAACTATGCTGCTTAAAGGAGGTAACAAAGACAATAAGTGCTATCAGACAATCCTTTTAATTTCTCAAAAAAAAAGGTAGTTTGGATTTTAAATGGTATTTTACCAACAGTCAAAATTTTTCAGAGTAATTTGTTACTATGCTAACATTAAGATAAAATTTTGGCATAACTCTAAGACCTTTGTGCAGACTACTGGACCACTGGGGATATCAAAGACTCAATCCTTTGATCACTTTCTGAAAACACTTTGGCATGAGAACTCTGCTCATCTAAATCAAGGGAACTCAGAGAAAACTATACAAGCACTCCAAAATGGCAGCTTCTAGGCTATTCTGAGTTTGCCTCTTTCTCCACCATTTCCCTCCACCATCAGAAAAAAATATAAAAGGCAGTATTTTCATTTAATTTTGAGGAAGAAACACTCTGTCTATTTAAGTCTGGCATAGTTAAGATTATCTCATTTTAATACAGATTCTGAGGAAAAATATTAAATTAGAAGAAGAGGAGTAGCTATTGTTCAGTTTTCAAGGGAATTCTGCTAATTTCCATCTGCCAGCAGCAGAACATAGTTATTACTGTCATTACCAATACAGTACACTTGTGCTCACTTTGCTTTCATGAATAATTAGTAGGTTTGCATTGTTCTTTTTAGGCATGGGTGTTTACCGCCAATTTTCATGTTCAACACTCAAGACTCTTTTGTTGTGGTTTTGTTTGTTGGTTTTGGTTTTTTTTTTTTTCCCTAAAGAGAAAAATGCATTCATTTTACACTTAAGATCTTTTTACCTTACAATAGGTTTGGCTGACTTCGAAAATGTTATTTCTCGTACTGGCTTCAAGTCCCATGTACTCCACAGCCTGAAAGAAAGAGCCATTTTTCTTCACACTTGCTTTTACAAATACTTCAATGATAAACAATCTATTTAGCAACTGCTAAGACTGGGAGCTGAGTAACAGCTTGTCCATCTTATTTAAAGCCAAATACCAGCATGATGTTTGGCTACATGCTCTCAAACTGTGAGCCTAAGTGATAGTGCATTTTAACAAATAAACATAATAAGCATTTCAAATGCTTACCTTACAACTCCATTTTCAAGGCCCCCTGCAATCACATTGACAGACACACCTTCAGGCTGGTTAGAGAACGCAACAGAGCAAATACTTTCCCTGCAGTGCACGTGTCCAACAAGATCACCATTAACTGTCCAAAGTCTCAAATCACTGCCTCCTCCAACTGCAACAGAACATAGCATGGGATTATTAAAAAAAAAATCTAGACCACAGTTAAGTCCATAATATTTAAATATTCCATAGTAAAGAATTCAACTTCTTGAGTTCATAAGGTTTAAATGACTGAGTGATGTCTGCAATTACTTCTCTCTCTCTCTCTGAGACAGGAAGCATGCAAACCACCAAGCCACTGCAGTGATTTAGAAGCCATCACATCTTATTTATGGAACATCTTACAAAGCACTATGTGAATTTACTTTTAATGACACATTGTCATGTACTAACAGGGAAGGCACTAAGATGGAATTCATACTAGCTATCTAAGTAGTTCGTTCTCATACCTTAGCTTGCATTTTAAGCAAAATACTTAAATAGCAAACACAGTTCTCTTACCTGGTTATCTGGCATTATTTAATTCTATCAGCAAACTGACAACCCAATTACTGCTTTTGTCTTGAAAGGAATTATCTTAAAAGGAAATGTAATGTCCCTTACTAATTAAAGAATACAATGTTTTGCAGGAAAAAACTTTGTTTTGTGAGCTATAGAAATGGACTTGAAAGTCTCCAAGTAAGTTTAAAACCTTGAATATTGGTTTTCTGAAACCACCAGAATAATGTCCCCATGTTCTTTAATACCCCCTTGCCTGTGCTCTGTAATACATGGTACTCTCCTGAAGAATCGTACTTTTTACAACAAATCTATCAAAATAAAAGCAGCCAACATCACAAAATTTGAGTCCCCCAGGCACCTTTGAAATTTCAAGTCCTTTTATAAAGAGACCAAGCTGTTGGCCTTCATATCTCTACATTACATTCAAACACCTGCCTAATCGTTCTGGAGAAATTTGTAGGTTACTATGTAAAAAAAAGCAAAATGTTGCTCCTGTATGACTGAATGCATCCTCAGATGATTAATACACACTCAGTAACTAATTTAATTACAACTCTCATGATTTATTTTGTCTGCAAGTCAAAACAGCTTTCTTGACTGACAAATATACCTGAATCACAAACTGTTGCAATATCACCAGTGGTTTCACTAGCTGAAACTGCAGTCACAGGACTCTTGTGTCCAGCCAGACTCTGGACATAGCACAGCCTGAAGAAGACAGAGGGAACAAGCCTAAATTTCTGACTCAAATGCAGAAAAGGTCCTTTGAGGAAAATCTTAAAAATAGTTACATTAATGTCAATCAACATTTTTACAATTACATATTGTATTTTTCATATTCACGATAAGATTTTAGCAGTTTTTATGAGAAAAAACAGTAAGGGTTTAACTTCACAGTAAGATATACACAGAGCAAATTCAACTAACTTCAAAGGGGCAAAGATACCAAGAGTGGGAAAACCTGTATTTGTAAGAAAGATGTGGGAAGGAGTTCCATATACACTTGTACCTGTTCAAATCCCATATTATGCAGGTTCCATCTTTGCTGACACTTATCATTATACTGTATGGTTTGCACACAAACAAGCTTGTTATTTCTGCTGTGTGTCCATACAGATGAACTTGTGACTCCATTTCTATCTCTGAAGGCTGAAAAACAGCAAGACAAGACAAACTCTCATGAAAAAGAAAATTAATGGCTCTTTTTCTAATAAAAGATAAGCCTAGTTTAAGTCTTAGATTTCAAAGAACAGTTCCCATTGCTTTTAATATCATCATTTTAGCAACTATGTTCATGCTTTACTATGTTTAACACTTCATAATGTGGTAAGATATAGCTATCATTGATGTTCAACTTTTTGCTTCCAGTGCTTTAGCCTCAGCAAATATATTGATGTGATGAACCAGAATTAAAAACCACCATAGTTCTGTCTCAATTACACAGCTTGAAGTCAGCTGATTTGTTTTCTGCAAGACTGCTCCTTCCATACAACAGTGAAATCACAGTTCTCAATATTTTAGAATCTAGTGGAGGCACTTGGAAACATTAAAGAAAAACCCAGCTTGGAAGCTGTCACGCTCTGTAGAGAAAATTATTAAGAATTCCTCAAGTTGGTATCAAGTTCTTCAATGATACCAAGCTGGAAAAACATGCAGGAAGTCAAGTTTAAATACAGAAATTGCTAGGTAAAAATTAAAGCAGCAAAATTTAACACCAAACAAGTTATATATATATTGAAATTATTCAGACTTCCTGAAAACTGGCTAAGTTGAAGGATCTGCTTAATCAGAATGCTAATGGTTTATTTAAGACAACTTGCTGTACAGAGATTAGAAGAATCTTTGTAAAGGAAGAGAACAATTTTCTGCTTGTTTCCTCACCCATGTCAGAGCACATCATCTGCATTTTTGTATGAGGGTACAGGATGCCTACCTATAGCAGGTCCACAAAAAAACCTTGAAAGTTCAAACAGACAAGTATACATATGCTCAAGTCACAGGCTGTAGAAAATTTACATCTTTGCACTAAAAGGGACAATCTAATGTAATACTGCAAAAGGCAATGCACAGTCTGACAACAGAAAGATCTGCTAGTTTGCTCTTGCTACTGAGCATCTCATCCATGTAAGACATTTATGAAAGTACCCAGGCGTCATTCTCAGTGACACCTCATATATAAAAATCGTTCTTTAATCCTTTTTCAGTTAAGAGAAAGAAAAATTTTCTGTAACAGCAACAAGCAAGACGTGAGTTTTTATGAAGAACTGATTTTGATAACCTTTTTACTCTGGTCCTCCCACTTCTTTTAAAGTTTCCTCTTGATCAGCATTTCAACACTTGAACTGAAAGCAGCACCCACCTTTAGCAGCTTCTCTCTACCATACTAATAGCAATGGTTTATTAATTCTTATAGTAACAATATTGCAACAAGACAAGCTGGAATTCTAACACCACCTGTATTAAGTTATATTAAGTTCTAATGAGTAATGAAATAGGTATTTCTCACACCTGAAATGGTTTCCCCTTCTTACTTCCCCCCTGCTTTTAGGTGACAACCCCTAAAATGGTATCTAGATGTGGGAAAACATGCATTTACATATCTGCCTTTAAAGAGCAGCTCTTTCTGCCTGCAGCACTTGAGTGGGGAATTGAAATTCTTTCCAGTTTTATCCAAACAGGTCTTTCAAGTGCACTCTCTGTTTGCAAGACACCTCTAACAGTCAGCAAGTGAAGGCTGAAATAATGTGTACAACCAGACACCTGTGGCTAAGGGGCTCATGCAGGTGTGACTTATTGTCAGCACAGATCACAGAGTCAAAGCAGGATTTCACAGGGTTCTCACCATCGTAATGCAAGGAAAAACAGCACCTGAAGCACAACATGGAGCCATTTCTGAATTCTGACAGCATGCCTTTGAGTTCCCATACCCAATTAACAACATGGTATCTACTCCATGCCCATGCACTGCATTTATACAAACGTGAAATAGGGCAAAATATTCATGTTTCAAGTACTGCATTATAATAAGCAGTTCACTTTATCACTGATCAGCTGACAAGATGGATACAGTGCAGATGTCAGGAAGCACATTTGCATTCCCTGCAGCCCTGACTTGGGTAACTGACTCAATGACAGGAGCTACAAAATTGTCCCTCTGCCTGGGGCACATAAAATTGTCAATGTTTCAGTGTTGAGAAATTCAGCAAAGATGGTCTCAAAGAACATGATCTGTGCAGATGAACAAAAATCACTTTTTTCTAGGAAACAGAAGGAACTCAAGAACCATAACCCCACTAACTAAAGTTTCTTTTCAGCTTTGCAGAAGGCAAGTATATTTAATTTCTATCAAAAAAAACCAAAACCAAAACCAAACTGGAATCCAAGTTTCAGTACAGGTTATTTACAAGTTCACTATTCTGGGAAGCAGTTAAGGTGCCTGACTTATGATCCAATTAAGTAAAGCTTGCAGGCTTGAAGCTATGTTTTATTTTCTATACTCAGAGTGCTGCTGAGCTTAGGAAGTATGAGTGGCAGATCACCAGAAACTGGAAGAAAGCCAAGGGAAAAAAAATGTAGAAATCACTGTGTTTATGCTCTTCCTAGTCTAAGCATCTGCTGTTTGCCACTACTGAAAACAGAAAACTGGGTAGACATAGCAGATCATATCAAGGTTCTCTCTAGCTCATGCTAATGTAGGGATTCAAGAGCATCAAGGAGTACAACATCAAATAAGTTTGCCAATACCTGTATCAAGCTACATATAGGAAATCAGTTTAGTTCAGTTGCTGCTATGGGTAATACTGCAGACACACCTAAAATGAGCTGTTAGGAAGGTTGTCTACTCTTTGTTAAAATTTTGGAGAATAGAAGTTACGGCTAAAGAAAGAATGGAAGATTCAGATGGAAGCCTCAAAACTCAGTCAGAATTAGATTTTTAATTTGGAGTTCTATTTATGCTTTCTATTTTTTCTATTTATACCATGTTTATCAGCAAACAGCATCAAGGGACTTTCTGCTACTCTCAGTATTTTCCACTAATAGATTAAGTAATGCAAGTTACTTTCTCCCTTTCCTGCTCGTAACTTTGCCCCTTGGAGAATATGACAAAGTAAAGAGGCTTGGTGGTTAATACATACACTGTCTGAGAATTCATCCTGGCTCTCTGTAGTTTAAGTGCCTTCTGCACTTGAATTATTGTTTACTTTGGGGAATTGCATTCCACACCTTCAGTTAAAGCACTGAAAGGCTCTGTCTCCTTCACACAAGAAGTTACTCCTTAATGCAGGGAGCTTCACTGTTTAAGAGAGCTTTAGTTCCAAGCCCTGTCCTAAACACAGTCAGGGCTGCCCATGTCGTGCATGGGTATGCCCTCAGGTGATGAGGGCTGACTAAAGGCTAGCTGTATGTAAACAGCAACTTAAGAAAAACAGGCAAACAAACATGCTAAGATGTCAGAGGAGCCTTCAAAACAAATACTAAAAACACATGTAATTTTTTAGCAATTATCCAGAATATGGCTCTTTTTCTCATTTTTCCTGTTTAAAAAAAAACAAACAAACAAAATTGTAATACTGAATACACAAAATCATTTATTATGAATTCTTCCCAATGTAACTTACCGTACTGCTAGTGAATCTGTTCATATATGCTGTGATAACACCAGATTTACTACCTGTGAACAGCTGACAACTGTCTGGCACCCAAGCACAACTTGTTACCTTGAAAAGACAAAACAAAGCCAGGAAAAAAAAATTGGAGCAGAAAAACTATTTTAACAGCTGTTTTCCATGTGCCACAGCATTTGGTCAAAGTGATTCTTTATTAGTTATCCTATGAAAAGACAAGTAAAACACCTAAACAAAAGAAATACAAGCGCTAAAATATAGCTGCTCTAGGTTGTATTTGTTACTATGTCAGAAACAGAGTAAAGAGGGAGTTTTATGTAGCCTGGAATTCATACCTAAAGAGCAATGCAGACTTCAAGATCATCCACCAAAATATTTTTGGCAGGATTTTACCAGTCACTGGATTGTGACGGAGATTATGTAGCTTTCCCTAACAATCTTTTAGACAATCTTTTTCAAATGGATCTTAAACTATAGCAGAGTTGTTCTTCCAACATGAAGCACCTATACTTTTTTTCTGTATTGATTTTTCTTGGGACAGAACTTAAAACTTTTTAAAATTCACAGCAATATTCTATAAGAAAGAAAAGCTAAAAAAAAATCAAATTAATTCAAAAGGAATCTTTATCTACAGTACAGAAAAACAACAAGGAACAAGATAAAACAGTGGAGTCATGAGGAACACATTCAAAAGGAAATAAAAAAGATTAAAAGGAGTTGTGACTGGATGCTCATCTCCAAAAAAGGCTAAAGTAACAGTACCCCACTGCCAAGTCAAGCCATCACTTAAGCTACCAATATTAAATTGAAGAGCAAGAGACTGATTTCATTTTACCTGATGGAGCTGTGAGCTCTGTATAAAATTTACTGGAGGCTCACTTTGCTTGCTTTTCAGTCGCAAGATGTTATCGGCATATCCCCAGCTCAGGATCGCTGACCACTGAATGTCAGTGCTGTGCATGCTCCTCACGCCTGAAGGAAGGCACATAGGATTGTGTCACATGCACAGCAAGATTCAATCACTTTAACAGTCAACAACAAAAGCCTCAGGTTCATGTTTTATCACAAGTTAAAATATAACCCCCCCCCCTTCAAGTTTTAAAATAAGGAATTGTTTGTAACATCATAAATGGTTTTCAGAGACCAAATGAACATTCCATCTTCTCCAAAGTCTATTTGCAACCTGGACAAAACTTTTTTTGAGGAAGAGATGCATCTTTTGAGAACAGAGAAAAGGGGCAGACAATACTTCCCACCTAGAGAAAGGAGTGCTTGTAACTTCAAGAAGAATGCTACTTGTTTTTGTTGACTAAATGTGAAAATATTTATTTTTAGAAAGCCTGCACTAGTATATGCCACCAAGAAACAAAAGAGAACTTTTTTGTACATTCTCAATAAGAATCCCTCCAAGAAGTTTAATTGAAAGCAGAAGATTCTTCACCTCTGCTTTTTCACTGTTAACTTTTCTCATTGTCTGCCTCTAAAATCCATTTCTTAAGTTTTCATTTCTGTTGCCACATGAGTTTTTTCATCTGTTCTTCAGTTCTTGGACCCAATCTGCTGGCAAGTTCTAAAGTTAAATTCTCATGCTTCAGTCACTTCAATGAAAAATATGAACTTAATTACAGAATGCCTCTACTGTAGTTTTGAAAATAATAAGGAAAATCCACTCTCCAGTAAAGACATCACACATGTAGAAGCTGTTAATGGAATTATAAATTGATCTTTGGCAAAAGCAACTAAATTTGGGAAGTCTGCTGAAGAACAATAGTGGCATTAGATTTAATTTTTTTATGGCTCATTTCACATATATTGTGCATATAGAGAATAAGAACAAATTCATACCTTGCTCCTTACTATATATCATCAAAAGGCAGAACTTGCTGGACAAACCACAGATAGCCTTAGTTGGCAAAGCTTGGAGAGAGCCAAACCTTTCTCCGTGTGGTTGGCTAAAGCAGACAACAGGGTCTGGAGCACTTGGGGAACCAACGTATTCTCCCCACTTCAAGCCTTTTATCCATGGTAATGGACTCTACAGCAAGCACAGACAAGGTTCAAATGATAGAATTTTCAGAAAAAAAAATTCATTAGTAATGTAGAATGATTCGTGTCAGTTTCCTGTAAGCAATCACATGGTAAGGACAGCTGAAGTCTTTACTCTAAAACCACTAGAAAGACAAGTTCAAAACACTTTAGTACCATCAGTTAAACTGTTAACTTTAAGGTAGTTCTACTCCTTCTTTAAAGGCACAGGCAGCAAGCTTCTAGTTGAAGTACTTTAGTGAAAAATACAGATCTCTAAATTCAAGGATGCAGTGCAGTTTCTGACTGGACTTCAGGGAAAACAAGTGCTTGAAGTGAAGAAAGTTTAATCATCCTACAGGCATTAAAAAAGCTGAGGATGGAAGAAAGCACAGGATGTGTTTGCTTGCTATAGGTCTGCACACAGATTCCACAATTCATCACAAAGTATAAAACTGGTTAAATGAAATGCTTTCCAACATCTATTTCCCAAAACCAAGACAAACTCAGATCCTAGTTTACACAAAATATCACAAATGCACGAAATTAATTTTCACTATCACTTACTAATTTTGTGTATTTTCTTTACAGTACAATATAGCAAGCAGCACTTTTAGGAAGAAAATGCTAAACCAAGGGTACAGGGTACAACAATTACAGCACATGGATATTAATTAAACCATCTTGCAATGGAAAATTACATACTGGATAAATGATTTCTTTAGTGTGTTCTCTGGTTTCTCTGAAAGCAAACTGCACTAGTAATCCCATGGCAGCAGGAAGTTCTCCTTCCATGATAAGCCTGGATCCAGGTCTACTAATATGTGCTGAATGAAATAACTGGCGAGGCGTTTGCCCATATGTTTTTATCATTGTTTCAAGGGCTCTTCTCTGAACAGGATCTTCAACAGCAGAAACATCCATCCCAAAGTAGGTCTATAGGCAAAAAAGAAAGGGGAGGGGCAAGAATAAGCTTGTCAGGTTTGTCTTTGGGAAAGATTTTGCAACACATACACGCAAATTCAGAGGCAGACTATTCAGTTGTTTGCTTAAGGTGTGGACCAGAAGCCAGCCCACAATGACTGTGCTGACTAAGGAGCCACTGAGAGCAGTAACCTTGTCACCTCCTCTTTACTGGAATAAACTACTACTTTAAGGATTATCATGTGAGCTGCTCCTACATATGTCCCATGACTAATTTCTGTCAGAGGTTTTCTTTGAGACCTTTACCAATCTGTGCAAAACTGGAAGGGTTGCTGATGATAAACAAAATAATTGGAAAGAGTTGGATAAGTTTATTTTCTTTACCTCTTTTTAAGGAGCATATTAAAACTCTCTTTTTGGGTAGGGAAGGAGAATGAAACCTCATACTTCAAGAGAGTGGAAATTATTTCCTTCTATTTGTTTTTCCATGCCTCTCCAATTGTGCACCACACACTTTTCTTCAGTCACACCGAAGTCCATGACTTTTCACTTAAGAAAACTATGAACATGCAAACTTAATATTTGAAGCTCAAGGTACTAACTAAATCAATACTTAAGCACAAAAGAGTAAAAGAAAGGGAAATATTTGAATGGCTACTTGAAAAAAAGCATCTCTGCCCCACACTACCATTTTATTAGCTTTTCCAGCCATAGAACAAACACTAAAAACAGGAAACATCTGAATGCATTTAGAACCAGGACTATCTGCTGAGCAAACCTTGTGATAGTAAGGATTGAAGCTAAAGAATGCAATTCAAGATATCTATGTTGCAATTAAGCAGTAAAACCCTGAAGTATTAACATTAAATGAAGACTTATTTGAAATTAAATTTACTGTAGAGAAAACTGCTCATTAGAGGGACAGAACACAGGACATGTACAAAGGAAAACACCATGAAGTCAGGACACACAGAACTGTTTTAATCCTATCAAAAGCTGCAGCAGCACCTGCCTAAATTAAAAGCTTTTGAATTAGGCAGAAGCAGATACACACAGTTACAACAATCAGACTACTGCAAACCACTGCAAACAACTATCCACAAGGTCTAAGCCCCAGATCTGATCATGCCGCACACCTAGCTCAAGGCAAGAAAGAAGAACAAAAATTCACTAAGTCTCACAATACCCCCTGGGATCTTACAGTTCAACACTGAACTGGTTAAAGCCTTTTCTTATTCAGTATTTCATAAGCAAGGGATCTTGCTTCATGCTTGATGTTTTCCAAGCAAGTCAGACCAAACTCAGCCCCATTAAGTTACTAAGAACAATGAACAAACATGCTACTTAACGAATACTTACTGCAGGATGAAAGACATTAATAGCCTGAACAGAGGCCTTGCCTTTTTGCTTATAACCAAACACCAAGTCAATCCAGTGACAGATTGTCTGGGAAACATGATCAGACTCCAAAGCCTGACGATGAATCAAGATGAACAGACGAGGATCATTACGGGCCCAGGGTGGAAGATTGACATGGTTAACTCTGTCACCATTTTGACGCACTCCAAAATCAAAACCTAGAAACAAGGGAGTGAAT
This sequence comes from Peucedramus taeniatus, assembly GCA_013400575.1. NCBI lineage: Eukaryota > Metazoa > Chordata > Aves > Passeriformes > Fringillidae > Peucedramus > Peucedramus taeniatus. The sequence continues at coordinate 35,611 of WBNO01029871.1, forward strand.
ATTCCAACATTTTAGTTGACAGTAAATTAAAAAAGGTCTATAGGGTTCTACAAAACTCAATGATTAAGTACAGTGATTAACAATCAACAAAGCACCATCATTAACAAGTCCCTCCAAAACATATTTAGCTGTACATACTCATTCAAATGGAAAAATGAGAAAACAGCAAACTCCTTTGCCCTGCTGACAAAATTAGGGAAAAAGTCAGCTTAACTCCCATATAACAGCTTTTTTAGCATACCCCATAAATTTGTGCCAGATTTCTCCCATACATCTACTACTTAGCATATTTAGCCAAGGCATATAAATGTCCTCGGTTTCAACCCATAGGCTCAATCATACAACTCTTTTGGGTATATAGTTCTGCTGTCTTCTTAGTATACCTTCTCTGTTAACTAGAAAGTCAGGAAGGTAGAAAAATTCTGGTATGAGCTCCTTTACGTCAGTCATTGATTCATATGAAGAGAGGCGCCAGGTTGTATTGGTAGAGTGAAAAGTTCTGTCTGGGATGTCAAAACTTTGATCTGTAAAGAAATTCAAACTCAATTGTTACATTGATGACAGACACTAACAGTTGCATATATGCAGCTTTATGCTGTTAACTGCTCTCTAGTTAGCTGAGAACATTTAGAATTGTCTTATCTCAATTACTATGTGTTACACATGGACTGCAAGTCAAATAGACATCAGCTTTTTATGCTACAGAAACTAAGGTATAAACATCAGATGACCAGCTTTATGGTCTAGCTTAATAATTTCAAGAACGGATCTACTGTTAGAGAATACCAGATTTAATTTTACCAGGCTCAGCTATCTGGAATTGGAAAACCTATGCTAAATAGGGCAACATATAGCATTCCTGGGTTATTGGAACAAGGCCCAGATGTAAAAGCAAGTACAAGCAAATGCAACCTCACCTTGATAAGCTAAAAACATTTTAGTAAAAGGTGGCAGCCGAACTAGGAAATGAAGTACGGTTCCACTGTTAGAATAATGAGATCCATAGTGATATGGTTGTACAGGGGGCATTGGATCATCCTCTCGTGCTCCTTTACGGTACTCTTCTTCTAAATACTAGAAAAATAGGAGAGAATAGAAAAAAAAGAAAATCACAAACCTTCTCCTTAGATGCATTCCAACAATAAAAATAAGAGGCTTGTCTAAATTGTTTAGGAATAAACTCTCAAACTTTTTAGAAACATATATGCAAAAGTGATCTGGAATCAAATACACTTTAATGTCTGAAGACACACAATCACTTTTACAATCCAGTTAGGTATCGAAGTCTTCAACCAATTTAAATGGTCTATTTTCCATTATTTATTACTTTTGCTTTTCCCCACTCCCCCGTCTTGTTTTCTAACACAGCAGTCTCATGGAAAAAACAGTATTTGCAAATAATACAGTAGACTATGGTGACACAGACAAGTTTGAAAGTCCAGCTGCGGATACTTTAATGCCCCAGTTTGTTGCTATTTCCTACAGCCTTTAAACATTTTAAAGGAAAAAAAAATCAAAAAGCACCATTATCACAGTAGGGCATGTTAAAATAACAGAGTACTTGAGGGAAAACAGCTTTTCTGTTATCAAACAGAACAAATAGCTACAAATTCTACCAAAGTAATGTCAACTAAACAGCAGTAAATTATCTTCCTGATCTTCAGGGATGTTCAAAAGTATGCAAATTCCCATATAAGGTGGTAGCCATTTAAATTCCTCAACAGTATCACATAGATGGTTTAAACTGATTTGTCAATTCAGGTACAGGAAAAAACACAAGTTCCAAGCATCTTATAAAGCAATTCTTAGGAAATGTTTCCCGGAAAATACACTGGAAATAAGAGTTCTGTAGCCACGAAATACTGTATTTATGGTTTCTTCTTCCCCAATAAATAATGTTATAAAAACTAAAGCCACAGTGTAATTTATACTTAGGACAAAGACAAGAAGAAAAAGTTATACAAATTACCTTGTAAGTATCCACATAACGATCCTCTTTTTCTTTAGACTGCACAGCTATTGGTTTGACCAGGTTTCTGCAACAAAAGCAGTACTGATATATTGTAATTTTTACTATAATATTGAGTCACATTATTAAGAACAACACCTTTAATGTAATGAAAAAGCCAAGGAAAACGTAACATTTTTCAAGAAAGTTCAGAAAATAAAAAACAACTTCTAGTTAGTGCGAAAGGCAAACTCGGATCCACAGCACAGTAATAGGCAAGCAAATGCCAAGCACCCCAGGCAAATCAGAGACAAACTATAAAGGCAAGAACTTAGTGCACACAAATGTTAAATCAGCATAACAGAAATTTATTAGGGTGGGACAATTCACTCAAATCCATTCAAATAAGACTGATTTTGTAACTGGCTAAGTAATTTAGAATATCATTTCCTTTTCTATTTAATTTTTGCTAATTGGCCTGGAAATCTGTAATCATATGAATTTAAACATAGAGCTTCTATTTAATTCTGTGAATTATACATAGCCTATTCAGACAGTTTAAATCCAGTATACTGCATTTGAATCTACACACCAGTTTTATTTCAATATCCCAGGCAAAGCAGCCACTTACTGCAAAAGCCCAAGTTATTAGAGATGAGGCTTGTCCCTGAATTGTTCCATTTGTGTGTGTGTTTTGTTTAGTACAACCAAGTTAAAAAGCTATACAGGATGATCAGTTCAAGTATTTGGAAAAAAAGAGTTTCAAGCTTTTCATATTACCTATATACCGAAGGATCATTTAGGTCCAGCGTTTCATTGGTGTAGTCAGAAAGTATAAAAGGAAATACTGGATATTGCATGAGATCATTGAAGGAACGACCCGCATGTTTGTTTAAATGAGTCAGATATTCAAAGTTAGTAATCTGTCCTGTGCACCACAGGTGGGTCAAAGCAGTAATGTTTCCATATTCCAAAAGGTTAGGCAAATTGTTAGTCAAAATGTTGTGGTACACATCATCACGGACCTAGAAGAAAACACCATAGATTTAAGCATACAATTTAGAAGTTTAAAACTACCAAGAGTAAGTTTCTCTCATTTTGTATATTTCCAGATCTGTAATATAATAATGTCTAGTATCACTAAGATTCCTTAATGTCTTAATATACCAGATGTGTTTTACAACATGCCTATGATCAGCCAGAAGCCTAGCTGAGCCAAGTTCTTTCAAAGGTATTAAGCAGAATTTAATTAGTCCATGCAACAGGTCTCCTTAAAAACCTAATGCATGAATACACGTTATAAAGACACAGCAAAATGCTTTGGTGTATTACTCTGCATTGGTGCCGCAGTACCTTTGTATTATCGAAAGCCAAGAGCAAAGTTCTGCCATTTGTTAAAAAGATTTCCACAGCATTGTCTCTTAACTGCCACCAGCGCTTATGAACTTCCTTAATTTCCTCATAGGTCCAAGAAAAGGATGCTGGTTCAGTTTCTCCATGAAAACTCTGCAGAATTTGCAATTTAGAAAGGAATTTTAAATAGTGGATTATCCAAACAAGAAACTGTTCAATGCAGCCAGTTTATAACAATACAGCGTATCATAAGGCAAACTTTAATTTTAATGCAATGCTTAAATACGTTGTTGTGACCTTCTTTAGCTACTTTCCCTATCCTTTACTCTCCTCAAAGCAGAACATGACACATGCTCCTCAGCTGCTCCAGTTTCCTATCCAGCACTAGCAAGCAATGCTGCATTTTCAATGGCTCTTAAGCTAAAAATATTGGACAGTCAATCAGAGCAAGCAAAGCTTTGTTGAGAATCCCAGCTCTGACAGTGAAGGACAAAGCAGCTGGTAGCATCTAAAACCACAGGAACTGTCTGTTCAGGAGATGCAAGGAAGAGCTTTGTAAAGCAGTTTAAAGCTTTCAGTAGTGCAATCCATATCTTGATTACTTTTACACATTTTTTGGATGCATAAACAATTTACACATCAGTCTTTGTATATCAGAAGGATTAGCTCAGCTCCCATTTCCTCCATGAAACAGTTCTCTTGTATAGGAAAAGGAGGAAAAGGGAGGAGCTAGAACATGATATAATGTAAAATTCAAGAATGAGATTCAAGAGTGGAGCACAGCATAATTCATACATCTGTGACTTTCAGCACTTAATAGTGCCCCAGCTTCCACTAAGACAAGGTCTCAGGCACAGATCAAAGCAAACTCTGTGCACTTCGCTGATGAACAAAGATCAAAGCAATGTATTGCAAGGTGCAGAAGCCTCTCACATCACCTGTTCCTCATCCTCTCCAAGTCCCAGGCCCACATCTTTCTTGTTTTCCTCTATCACCACCAATTCCATAGCCAGGGTTAACAGGAGTAACACAAACCAAACAAATCAATGTGGCTAGCTTTGTCCAGAGATCTCTAACTCTAGTACTACTGCCACTGGAATTGCTAAAGAAGAAAGCTGGCCATAGTTTGGAAAAATTAAAGCCGGACAATAGTTCTAACACTTACCGAATTTTCCATTGTGTCTGAAGCATTATCTTCAACAAAATACATGCCACATTTTCCTACAGCAAAAAATAATTATGAAAAGGTACATGATATTGCACAATGCATATTTGGGTTATATAAGCAGTATTCACGAGTTAAGAATGCTAAGAATAGTACCTGGGGCAAGACAGTACTTGACAAAAATACAATTTATGATTCCACATCTTTTAGCAAGTGGTCTGCAGATATTAAAACTTACTGGCAGTTCAAACAGCACTCGTGAAAACAGTAGAGAAGAAAGGCAAAATTGATTTATAAAGTATGTAATCCACAAAGTCAGGTAACAGCTCAATTACTTATAAAAAATTAGCCAGGTTTATATATACAGCAGACTCTTACACCAAAAATGTATTAATAAAGAATGAAAATTCTACTTACCTAGCAACAGTTCACCAGCAGTCTCTCTAGAAGGTGCTACACTTACACATCTTCGATTAACTCTGAAATATTTTAAAGTAGAAATGCTTATGGATTATGGAAATGCCTATCTTTATGGATTTATGTACCTTTCAGCAGACCTAGAACCAACCTAAACCAAACAGCCTCCAAGGTTACAGATGAAGAAAAACTTCCAACAACATGACTAATGGTTCATATCCCAAAGAGGGAAAGAAATAAAACCTCAACTTTCTAGACTTGCTTACGAGTGTATTTATATTTATTTCTTCGCATGTTCCCTGCAGTTATTTTAGGCTGTATTAGTGCCTGTAACAGGTGGCAAATTGACATAACTGCAGAGTTGAGTAACACAGTGATAAAAGCAGAGAGGATGGAAGGACAATTTGCTTTTGAAATCCAATGGAAAGACCTACCAGGTCTTAGATATCTAGGACAGGCAGTGCTACTAAGCAAAAATAAGAGATTTCATAAGGTTATTCCACAAGTCCTATCCACAGAACACCAGATGGTATTTGGTAGCTCTAGTCTTTTGCTTTTGAGTAAAGCAAAATGCCACTGTTTCTGACACGGGTCTCATTTCTCACTTGATTTTTTAAAAAATGTTTTTAAGATGAAAAATGTTTTTTAGATTACTGTTTCATTTGACTGGGAAAAGATAAGAAAGGGAAGCAAGTGTTATCCAAAACATACCTTATATGTTCACTTGCAGCTTTGTCCTTTACAGTAGAGGAGTAAGAAGAATGTGTTTTGTCTTCAAATAAGTAAGACAATGGAGTTTTTATCACACCTATAAAGACATCACAAATAATAAGGTAGTAACAGTCATTACAATTCAGACATTATGCTACATTCAGCATTGAAGACTGAATGCTTCATTTTAATTATTTAAAATTAATTACCTTCTTGTTTTTGCCTGTCTGGGAGAAGGTATTTGTTTGGAATAGTTAGGTAGCACCTCTGCAAGCGGCGCCTCTCTCTGTTTGGGCCCTCCGTAGGATCCAGTTGCCAAGAAGTTGGGTAATACACTGGGTCATACCAGAGTGCTCTGATAAAAAAACATATGCTGGGAGTTTGTCAGCAGAGGCAATACATGTGCTTATTAATTCTGTTCTTCTTTAACTAGTAGAAAGAGAGAAGTTGCACAGAAGTACACTGGGCAATTATTTCTGAAAAAGTATTAAAAGACTAAATTCTGTAGTTTATTTTCATGAACTATTCCACTGAATGACTTTTCACAAGCTGCTACTATAAGACTATTCTTAAGTTACTCTAATGAAAACAGCAATACAATGCATCCAACACTATTTTGAAAACTCTGCTGCTGCAAACATGAGATAATACTAGTTCTGCAGTGGTAAAAATACCCTAGTTTTGTTTCTTATCAACATTAACATACTTTGTTCTACACTATATAGTGAACAGAGTATCTAGATGCTAATGTGAGTAACATTACCCCAAAAATGTTTTTTTACTCCATCTATGTTGTGCAAGATACAAAACCTTTATGACACTCTTCACTGTATTAGGCACAGCAAAATGTATATGATGAAAAAAACTGTCGAAATGGGATAGAAATACTACTTGGCTACTGACCCTAAAAGATAGGGCAAAAAAAAAAATTAAGACTTTTACAAGTCTAACTATCAGATGGTTAGCAAAAGTAATTCTAATTTTAGTATCATCTCCATCTATCACATGCCTGTGAGTAGAATGAGAAGCACATGTCAGGCATCAAGTCTCTCTCACTTTTTCCCTGAGATGAGAAAACTCACCGATCGTGCGTAAGCTGCTGAACAAGTTCCTGCCAATGTCTGCTGGCACTTAGCTCTGCCTTATACATCCCCCTGATGTGCTGGATTACTTTTTTCCTTTCTATTCCTTGTGACAGCGACACAGCTTGTGTGATGTCTCCAGCTATTTTAGAAATGTCTTTAGACTTTGTATCTAGACGCTGAAAGAGACTGAGGAGAAGAGTTGTGCTTTAAAATGCCAAATAAACACACTGAAAAGGGAAAGACACCAAAAAGCCTCATGAAGCACAATCATTTTGGCAGTAGATATGTAGAGTTCTTGTTACAGCAGATATAGAACAACAGCCTACAAAATGAGATTCATGAATACCTTCTGCTTCTTAGTCATCAAAAAATCTATTACTTTTGGCCAAAGACAAGCCAGTCAGAAGATCAATTGCTATGTATTAACATGTTTGACCAATTAATGTATACTCGCCACAATAAAAATCTGGAATAAGGACACTGATTTATCACTGATTAAATCTGCTAAGTCATTCAACAAAGTCTTAACACTTGTCTGCATGAACTTGACTAAGCTGATCTTTACAGCTACTGCACTTGCCTACATTAAAGCACACTGTGTGTGCATCTCAAATCTGATTTTATGGCAAAGCCTGAAATTTAAATTAATGGAAAACTCAATCTACACCAATGTACTGAAATTTACAGTTATGCCTAGGAGCAGTAGTCTACATAGCTCACAAAAATATTCAAGTTGTATACTGAACACCCTATTTCATTTGTTGAAAATCAGGGTTAGTTGCCGTTTGTTGAAAATCAGGGTTAGTTGCAGGGACATTTAATTGCAGACCACAGCAACAGGAGAGGTGATTGGACAGATGCAATAAACATAAAATTAAGGATGAAATGTGCAAAAAACCAATTCAGTATTGAGGTTCATACAATGCCATTTATTATACAACCTACTGAAATGCATATGCCTATAATATAACAGCATACTTAAAAGCCTGAAAGCTAGTGATAGTATTAATTTGAAAAAACACCCATCCATAATCACACAGGCAACTTTACAATGAGAAGTGCTGAATAGAGAACATTTCTTAAAGTTCTTGCAGCCCCTCTAAGGTACTTACTTCTGCCGATTATTAGACAATGTCTTCTCCCAAGCAGCTTTGTTTACACCATCTTCTATCTCATTTTTCTTCTGATCCTGAATGGAAGTTTAACATATTATTTTCTTTTCTCAGATGAACAAAATAAGGAAGGGGAGGCTAGAAGGTATGCCAGTTTTAAAAAAGAAGAGTGACAAAACTGTTCAACTGATATCTTCACAGCATTTAAAACCAGCAAGGCTTCATTTCAGTTACTGCCATTATATTTATATATAATTTTTCTATTTGCAAGAAATAAAAAATGATTTTCTTGAAAATAAGAGATGCTAGTAGCTTATTATGAACTTTAATTTTCCTCTGGATTAAATAACACATTTAACCAAGAAGCCTGTGAGCTTGCTGTGAAGAGTTGAGAGTATGTAACAGAAATATTGAGAACCCAAAGTGAATTCCCAAAAGCATAAGCCATGCACCAAAGACCACCACAATCTGCAGTTAAACTCTTATCCCATATAAGACAACTGTCTCAAATACACCCAGTTTTTAAAGAAAAGTTTTTATTCACAAACCTCTTTCAAAGCTTTTATTAAATCTGGTTTTGGACGTGGGCTCAGGGGAATACATTTATAGCCACAGCTTTTCAGTGTATTCATTAAGTCTCCTGCTGCTCTTTGTTGTTCTTTGGTCATTCCATCACTGTGATTGTGCATTAACTCATACAAATAGAGCATTAATTTAGGTCCATGCTAGAAGATGAAAAGAAGGAGAGAGGAGAATACAAATGTATGGTCATGCTCACAACATTCAGCAGTATTTTCCCCTCCACTTTTATTCCCTTTTCTAGTCAGACTGAGCAGATTTCTTCTAATTATTCTCTAATTTAAAGAAAAAGATAGCTTTAATGGTTAAAGATAAACTTTTAAAAAATTAGAAAAACATTAGATCTCCAACTGCAACATTCCTACCTGATTTCTCCTTGTGATTCAAATAAATGATTGCTTTCAAGCTTGCACTAACATAGCACCATTAGAAGCTTTCTTCTGACAAACTCAGAAAAGCAGGGAGAACCTATTTATCTTTTTAACTTAAGAACATGGAATACACAATCACACTTTAAGATCTAATAAAGGCTAAGTAAGAAAAGAGAGACTACTGCTTTGGTTGAGGATTAACTGCTTCTTAAAATCTAGTTGAAATCAATTCTTACAAGCTTCAGGAAATGTGCAGTTAAGAGCTCCAAAACAAGGATAATTCCTTCCTTAATTTGCTTTTTTAGGGCATGTTAATTCCTAGCTTCCTCTGAAAAATCATTCATGCTGAAACTAGTATCATCTTTTGTCTCTGCACAGCATATGGGATATGTTTGATGCAGAACTGCATCAACATACCCAGACTTAATTCTGTCCTCAGGATAGTATAGCAATTGCAGAGGTACACACAGGTGTTTTGTATGACAACTGTCAGTCACTAAACATTGCTCAACTACCAGTGAACAACTTGCCATATACAGTTCTAAATAATTGCAAAATCTAGACAAAACACTAAATATTGGTTTTAGAAACTTCTCTCAAAAACTTTTGAGCTTACTTGCAAAGTTGGGCTAAGACAGTCACGCAAAATCTCTTGCTGGTTTACTTCGTATGCCATCTCCAAAGCCTGCTTCCTCTCCTGCAGAGCAGTTGCAGGAGACAAGCTATGCACAAGAAGCCTCCCAAGCTGAGTACGGAATGTGTCCTTACATAACAAGAGGATTCTGTTCCATTGATGTTTTGGAGTGCTCATTCTGCTGGTGCCCTAAGTAATGGAGACAACTTTTTAACATTACAGGATTAGGACTTTCTTCTATCAAGTTTTTCACATTAGAAAATGCAAGACAAAGTTTTATCTACTGAAGTAAGTGTTTTGGTTTGGTATAGAGATTATTATTATGGGTTAAAATGGATTCAACTAAAACAACCCAGAAAGTGAAAATTTTGACGTAGAGGATTTAAAAAGCAGAGGGTTTTTTTATTGCTCATTTTAATCAACAGCCCTTTTACATTAACCACCAGTTTCTGAATGGATTACCTCAAAAGATTAGAAATCAGGCACTGGAAGGAGGTGTGTGTGTTCACAAGAAAAAACTTGCCATTTTTGACAAATACTACAAATACGGCACAATGGAAAGATAATACACCTATCAAACGTAGTTTTCCCAAGCTAGAAAGAAAACTAGGTAGAACTGCTTTTACCAAGATGACCTAAGGAAGAGTAATAATACACTTTGTACTATCCAAGCAAAAACTGATGGCCTTTGAAAGGGCTGGCAAGCTAACATCTGTATGTTAGAAGACTTCTACAGCTTTATTAAGAATTGTAACAAGAGAAAGCTCTCCTTCCCAACTCTAAAATATACTATAAACAAATTGCTCAAAAAATCTCCACCACCTGTGGATGCACAGAAGATCTGGTTTTATAGGCTTCATCAAACCTGAATGTTAAAGTTTAAGAGATCAAGCAAATTTTCATAGTACAAGAAAGTCTATTTAACTTCTGTGTTCCTGTTCAAGAAGAATTTTACTAAATGTAAAGGTAAAAATAAGAACAGATCCATTTTTTATTTTACAACTGCAAAGTAACTGGGAAGCCACAGTTTTTAATGTCACAGTTGAATGGACAGAGATGGTAAGAAAAGCATTCAGAGACGAAATACTCTATGCATGAAAGTTCCTAATAAAGGAACCCTATGAAACATACTTTAATGTGGACAGCATCTAATTACTTACAATGGATACTTTCATTCCTTCCACCAACATTTTGACCATTTCTTTAAGAAAAGGATTTATTCTGCTAATCAGTTCTTGCTGGCTTTCCTCTTCGGGAACTTCCAGCTGGGATGCTGAAAGTCTGCTTTGACTTGTATTTTCTGTTATACCCAGTACATCAAGGCACTCTTCAGTAGAGGCTTAAAATTTAAGAGGTACATATTGATTAGTACCATCTCAAGCAAGACAATCCTACAAACCTTTAGTTGGCATTGTATCAAATACTGCCTTTACTGATAGATTTACCATATTTACACTCTCACTTGCTTTTGCAGAATTTGAACTAGCTCTCAAAGTCATCAAGTCTTGCTAAGCAATTCATAGAAAAATTGCATTTTAAGAGAGCAGATGCTCCCTTTGGCAGTTAAATCTTCGCATAATAATTCAGGCAGTTAACACACGAAAGGACTAATGTAGAAATAAACAACTTGTTCAGTTAATTCAGATAAAAACATTACCCAGATTGCCAGTTACATAATGCTTTATGGCTAAATCCATTAAACTTGTGTCAATAGAATGACCTTCCTCTGTAACATTTCAGCATTCCAAAAGCAAGAATTCATTTTTCACTAAAACAGAAATGAACCAAAAAGAAATCCTACCTAAATAAATGAGCCTGTTAACAGCTAGAACAGTCAGCCTCTGTAACCTTTGTGCAAACTCAGACTCAGTGGCTTGGATAGGATTTTCTTGGCTCATTCTCCGTTGCATCATCATGTTGAATTCCTCACTTGCTAGTGAGCGCATTTTCACCAGCAGAGCATCAGACTGAGCAAGTGAAAACTTCCTGGAACCTTTAATGAGAGAAACATGAACAGAATTCTTGTAAAATGCACAAAAACTCCATCACTCACCAAACTACTTTCATCCAAAGAGTTCACATCATTTAATGAAACAAACATTTGAAATACATCAGTATCAATGGGAACATAAGTGTCATTGGGTGTTTGTTTTTCTTGTTTTTAATTTTTAAAGCTTTTTGAGAATAAATATATAAATTTCAAGTAATAAGTAATATCATGAAATGAGTTAGTCTCAAGATCAGATTTATTGTATGACTTCCAAATCTTTGTGTTAAACATTCAAACCCACTACTTTTATTCGTCTTTTCATTGTATAAATAGGATAAAGGATCAAAAATTAGTGAAAGAACAAAATATTGCATATTGCAGAGTGGGTTCATCAGCACAAATGATGAGCCAGACTTATCAGCAAACCCATTTTGTACCATACCTATTGCCACTAATTGAAGCACAGAATCTAACTTATAAGAATATCCCTCAGAATTTTCTTGAAATGAACTGGGAGGCCTTGACTACACTTCCTTCTTTTGGAAATACCTATTTCTACTTACCTTTAGTGCCTTACCAAGTCCACTAATATAAAAACATTTTCACTGTACTGAACATATATATATATAATATTTCAATAGCTTGATGGAGAGGGAATCTCAAAAGCTGACCATCTCAAAAGAAACATTCCCATAGTAAACAGGGAGTAATAAGTGTTTGCCAGGTTTTTAAACTGTATCTTCCTTGAAGTCTTTAATGCAGCTTTATTTGTAAGAGACATACAAAATCAACTTACATCCAACTCCAAAACCTTTACAGAAGGACTGACTAGCTATCAAATACAGGGAAAGCATTACTGCTAAAGCTAGAACTCAACACAGGTTTTAAAAATACAACCACAGTGGCACTTCCAGGTATAAATGTGGAGTGGCAGGTATTTATTTCAGGATGGTCTCTAATGAAAAGTCGTGCAACAAAGCAATCCCCACATCCTAGCTGTGTTAGTTACAAGTACTACCTTAATTTTGGCATTAACCTACTGTGAGGTTGGCTATTACCAGCATTACAAATTACTTTAAAAACATCTTTACTAAGCAACTTGTGAATTTAAGAGAATCCCCAAAGACGGTAATACCATGGAATTATCAAGTAATACAGACAGGAGAAAGCACAAAATGCCACACTTCTGCTACTCACCTGTGATGCCTTTGCGCTTTTGAAACATTGCGCGATGTGATGCCGAGGGTGCTGGGGCTGAGCTGGCCTGCTCCTGAGCATCTTGGCTTGCTGTGGTTTTTATTAACTCAATGGCTGCTTGAAGAACTCTTAACTGCAAAACAACTGCCATATCTAGAGAGAGAGGCATACAAAGTACACATGACATCTTCAGGAATTTTTACCAGATGTTTGTAACAAATTAAAACACAAAATGTGTCAAGAGCTACAGACTCTAGATTCCACAGGAGTCACAGTAAGTCACTGCCACAGATACAGATACTAAAGAAACGAGTTCTCATAGAAAAGCCATTGAATTTGATCACTCTAAAACAAGCTGAATGAAACTGTACAGAATGTTTTCATTTTAATATCCTTAAAGAACTTTTACAGTCACTGTTTCTTCAGATTAGCAGTACACAATTCTTGACCACAAGGCAGGCTCCTAAGGGAAACTACTAATTTGAGAACCACTTAGAAGAGAATGATTCATCACCAGAAAACTCCCCCTTTTCCCTCAGCAGGAATATTAAACAAAAAACCAGAGGGGAAGGGATTTACTTTTCCAGTCCCATGACCCCAAAAATTAGCCGACAACTTACTTTGCATCCTTGCATTTTTACTATTTTGGAGATGACCCAGCAGCACAATGAGGTCTTCAATAACACGAAAATATTGAGAACCTGAGGAGCTGCAGGCATGAATTGCAACTGCTACCAGCAGCTGTTGTATATCGCATGCAAGTAACTTGTAGTCATTCAAGGGAATGCTGCAAACAAAGTTGTAGTTACCAGAAACATGACAATTCTAGTAGATTGTAACTCTTAACAAGACCCATTATTATTCCCCTTGCTACTTCTGCCAACTGTACCTAATATTTTGTTGTACTTCAAATAAAAATGTCACTGCTGAAGACTAGAAAGTTATAACTCAAGACATTTCTTTAGTGCTAACTTTGGCAGATTGCCTCAAAAATTTGCAGGCATCCATTCCAATGTAGAGTGCAACACAGTTTTATTGGAAAAGCAACGATGTATTACTATCAGATTTTTAAGTTAAAGAACAAGTCTGAAATCCTTTATTTCTCAAAAAAAAAAAATATCAGGACAATCTCATTTTGTAATCATGCTGAACAAAAACTATATTGAGGTAAAAAGGAAACCTTTCCATTTCTTCAGGATACCAACTAATGAAATAAAATAACAAAAACCTGTCACCCTTTGTTCCCTGTATAATCTCTTTTAACGTACAGAACCTTTATCGCTAATAAAGTCACTGAAGTTACTCAAAATCTCAAATATTAAATCATGGGCAGTACAGGAGAGACTTTTCTTCAGTTTTGATATTGGCCATAAAGACAGAAGAATGCTACCATTTCCTGGGCCTTTATCTTACTGTTCAGGTTTATTAAGAAAAGCACTGAAAGTAAAGACATTGTGACAAACTCGAATTTTAAAATGTCATTTCACTTGAACATTTAAGGTATGGAAAGAATATTTTATATTCCACTATTTGAACTGACTAAACATTAACTTACAGGTATAAAGTTGAAAACCTCAAACCCAGTATTTTGTACATGCTCTCTGATAATTTTAAAAAGTAGAAAAAATACAATACAGTAATTTCTTGCTAGCCTTAAGGCTGTGCCTAGAATATTTGATAGCAACAGAAACAATACTCACTTTGTTTCCAGTCCGTTGAGAGCAGCCAGCGTATTACACAACACATAGAGCAAACCATTATCAAGCAGCAGGTCTGCAACTTTTGAGCAGGAATTTATGATTTGCAGGAGGAGACAGAAGCAGTTATGCAGCAGAACATTATCATAGAGAGAATTCTCTATTAGACCCAGAACAGGAATGACACACCATTTTCGAAAGAGTCCAACATTCTTGACATCTTCCAGATCAAATCTGTTAACAGAAATATGAGTAAATGGCATTGTAAGAACAATCTGATAACAAAAACAGTACATGCAAGTGGAATACCAGTTATGTATCATTTGCTTGTATTCTGGCAAAGATGTCCAAGGTAATTTCCTACATTTCATTGTAGTAACAATACCTATCTACTAAAAAATCCAGTAAGAGAAAAATAAATTTTTCATAGAGCCACAAAGAAAAGAAGTGCCTAAAAAAAAAATCTGATGCTTCAGCTGTCTACAGTATAGAGTTCATGAAAATAGAGGGGTTTTTAATCAGTGTAGAAAAATGTTGCATCACCCTTCCAATCTCGCTATTATAACTAATGTAGACACTATCAAGAAAACAGATACAGCTTGTCATCACTGTAACAATATACTGACTGGCAGCAGGTTTGATATCCTATATCCATTACTGCTGGAGTTTAATTAAGTTTGGCATCTGGCTTATAGTGATTGCAGAATTCAAAGCAGTGCTTCAGACCTTGTTTTATTTGCACACTAAGAAACTGCATTACTATTATAAGGTTATCAGCCCATCATATGACTATTATACACAATCCTAAAAACTTGAGACATTAAATTGTCTTTCCAGCCCCATAATAAAGCCTGAAGAAGTAACAGTTCTCTGCCTTGTGAAAAATTAAGCAGCCATGACTAAGTAGACAGTTAAACAAGAATAGTTTTTGAGTAGTGAAGATCAGGTCAAGAGGCAAAAGTAATGTGGCGACAAATCCCGCAGAGGCAGCAATTGAGCAGGAACTTTTTGCAAAATTTTTCCAATTATTATATTTACACATGTGATTTCTGTACAAGCATTAAGTAGTCAGACTAATTCTAAAAAATATCATTTACTTATATAGCTGTCTGCTTAAAGGTAATCTCCTTTTCTGTCAATATAAGGTGGCTCTTCGGTTCATGAAAATGGTGTATCTCTGGGATTTTTCCCTAAAAGAGACAGCCATTTAAACTTGGAGCCAAGACAAGGAAGCAGCTGTGGCATCAAGATTTTTCCTTAATTACCTACCAAAATCCAAGAGAAGTCTAGTGACTGCTACTTAAAACTTGTAAGGATACAAATCAGTTTCATGTAGGATCAGAGACAGAGAGAGTTAAACTGATTACTTAACATTTGAGTTCAAGGCCTCTGAGGCACTCAAAGTCTGAATGTTTACAAGAGCCCCCTGACAGCTTTCATCAGATGAAGCTGCTTACAAACAGCTTAAGGGCCACACAATAGCCCTAAGGATTTTAATACATTTCAATGTTAAACAAGCAAAACATACCAAAATAATTTTGAAGGAACCTTTTTTATGGTTGTTGACCAGCAAAGTACACTGCTTGTAACTCACATTTGTTACAGGACATAAAAGCACAGCATTACTTACTCTTCATCCAAGCCAACAGAGCGGCCAAAAACCATTTCCAAAAAGCATTCTACAACTTCCTGAGTCCCCTGATGAAGATACAGCTGGTTGGCTAGCAAAGAAAAGCCACGATTCTTTAAGAATTTTTCCTTCTGCTCCCTCCTTGCTCTATTGAAATATGCATCCAACAACTAAAAATAAATGCATAATTATGATGTAAGAATTAAACATTTAATATAACTGCCCTGAAAGTTAAATTATTGTCTGTTATTGAAATATGTTTTTTTAAAATTCAAGATTGCAAACATCAATCATACTATTGCAGCTGAAATCTACACTGTCCTTGTTGCAATCTATATTTGACAATATATTTTTGTTCTCAACACACACTTTTCATCAAGTTTGGGGCAGATGAAATCAAACACAACAGTTGGCAAATGCATACGTAACTATTCAAACTTTTTATATTTGTTTAATCTTACACTTCAGTGTGCATGCAAATGCATACATGACATTTGTTCTCAATAAAGCCATACAGTCTTATTCTTTTTCAAATTACAAAAGAAATCAACTCAAAGTTTTTTATCACATAATGTCATCATACAGAAGCACTATCGTAAATACTACAAAAATCTCAGGAAACATTTTGAATCCTCAAGTCCATCTTCAGTCCACAGATGTGTGGACGACTCGTTAGAATAACTCAAAGTCAGACTAAGATGGAAGCACTTTTCTACACACTGCATCACGTTTTGTGTCACTGACTTTCTGCACTGTTGCTTCCATTTACAATGGTAATGCTATCAATAAGGTCTTAAGGCCTTTGGCTTACATTAGGGACTGTATTTATCTATTCAGAGTCTGTGTTTATGTTGCTTTGTAATTTGCTTGGTTTTGTTTTTGTTTTTTTAAATCCATAGGGTGAAAACTTATCTTAAAACTCAGAAATAAATGTAGAAAACTGAAGAAAGGTAAACAAAAATATTAAACCCCACCACATTTCCAACATGTTAACCATACTGGTTCACAGCTTTTTAGGAGAAAACATTTGATATAGGCCTACTTTAATGACTCCTTGTTGTATGAGAGGAGATGGGTGGTTCACCAGAACTACAAGATAATCAGGTTGGATAAGTCTGTCCATCACATCCTCTAGCATGATATCTGGTAGGATTAGGAGAACTCCACGCAAGAGATCATATAACCCACAACAGATAAGCACAAGACAGTCTTCTTCACATCTGAAAACAGAGGAGCATGTTTCACCACAGCAGGAAAGATTAAAATACGGAAAATTGCAATTATTGAGGGACAGAAAGAGGGTTCAGGTTAGAAATTTGGAAGACAATTTCTCCAATACTCCTAACCACCAATCTTCATTAACACTTCTTTTTAGATGGCAGATAGCAAAAAGGATAATCTGACCACAACTACTTTTTTTGTGAGCAGTTCCCACTTTTACTGTACATAGCAAAAATCACGATTTTTTAAAATTTGTTATGTAAATACAGCAAAAACTGAAGCAACAGAACATTCTATACACTAAAGGCTTAATAAATTTGTGTATGACAGCCATTGAAAACATTCCCTTAGTTTTCAGAATTTGAATTTTTATGGAATATTAATCAAGAGCAAGAACTGAAATTAAAGCTCATGTTAATTTATTATTTTATGTCCTTACCTGTCATCAGGGCTTTCAGATGGTTTTGGGGTATTCTCATTAGGTGAAGAAAAAGCAAGACTGTCCCAGTCTTCAGGAAGAACATTCTTGTCAGCAAAGCTTGGCCAGCGAGCCATGGCTGATGATGCTCCAAGAACAGAGAATGCCAAACCCAACCCTGCAAAATTACTCTGCCCCTTCTGAAATGAAGGCAGTCCTTTCAGATTGTCTGGACGACGTAGCAATGCCTCAGCTGCACCACCACCAGCAGCAGCTTCACCACATTTCAGGTCAGTATCAGCTTCTTTACTCTCTAATGCACTTTCAGGTAACTCTATTTCTTTTGCCATATCCTCAAATGTTTCGGCAGATGTTAGCTCTGAGTCACAAATTGTTTTTGCAGACTCACAGCTGCTAAGGAAGAGTTCTTCCTGTACTCTCTTTATAGTTTCAGAACTTTCTACAAAACCAATTCTACCCCGAAGATCAACGTAGTCACGCTCACCAAGGATCTGCAGGTCATCAACACTGCTTCCCATTCTTATAGTCAGCCTTTTTCTATGAACTTGGGGTGAGGAAGTAGGTGATGCTGGTAAGCTTTTAGAAAGCCTTTTAGGTGCCTGAGAGCTTATCTTCTGCTGTACACTGGCCTTGGAAGTGCTCCCTAGAGAAATAAGGATATCTTAAGTGTTCCTTTCACACTAAAACCCAACTTTTTTATTAATGTTACACTCTTCATCTATTTAAAATTGTAGTGACCCAAGTTAATTTTATGTGCAAAACTGATTCAATACCTAACACAGCTCAGATTAGGTTAATCAAAGTAGAGATATTAAACTATTATGCAGCCATATATTTAACAAATCACAAATGTGAAAGAAACAAAAAGCAAAGTAATTTTTGCCAATATACTGGAGTTTCTAGATTTAACTTATGATCCTTTCACCTAACCCTCAGCAGGAACTTATACGGAAACATGAAGGGTGGAGGGCACATCTGGAGGTATCTACACCAGAATCCTTGCTCAAAGCAGGGTCAAATAACGCAGCTTGTTCTATTTGGAGCTTTGTGTAAGAGGTCAAATCTGCAGTGTTTCAGTGGACATCAAGTTACTACTCAACTCTTTTGCACCAAGGTTTTACACATACTTCAAATTTAAAACAAATAAATACGTGTTTTAATTAACGGTGCTTGCTTTTAACTGCACATTTTGACCTGAAACAGTCAAACTTTCAGAACATTTTACAAATCTTTAACAAAATATTGTTTTAAGAGAGAAAGATGTCTGTATACAAGACTGCTAGAAGCAGTTACCTGTTAGACTAGGAAAAGGAGAACTTATTCACAAGTATTTTGAAAACTATGCATCAGTTAGTACTAATGCAATGACAATTCATTAGGACTGTATTTTTTATGAGAAATCTATGAAATATATGAAATAAATACATGAATATACATAAACACATACATGTGCCAACACAGCCAGACCAAGCTGGCCTTCACACAAGGGCAGCTGTGTAGGGGAGACCTACACAGCTGCAGCAATCTTACAGTCAAGCTTTCACACACATCAGCAGGTAGTACAACAAATTGCAAACCCACATGTAGGTAGCAGGTTACCCAACACACATACAAGTTCTGATATTTTATAGAATCATACAGTGTTAAGGTGTTGGAATGCACCTTTAAAATCTTCTAGTCCCAGCACCTCCTGCCATGGGCAGGACACCTGCCACTAGACCAGGTTGCTCAGAGCTTCATCCAGCCTGGCCTTGAACGCTGCCAAGGTTGGGGCATCCACAACCTCCCTTGGCAACTTGTTCCAGTGACTTGCCACCCTCACAGTGAAAAATTTTTTCTACAATCTAACCTAAACTTCCCCTCTTAATTTGTACCCGTTACTCCTTGTCCTATCACTATTATAATTCTTGATTAAATATAAGATTATATAAATTATATATTTATATAAATTTGGAAATTCAAATTAAGAACCACAAAACATTTTCACAAAAAAAAATGTTTAGTATTCCTCTGGTACACATGAATAATCTCTATTCAAAAACAAATAATTTGGTAATACTGATATAAAAAAAATACTAAAAGTACTCATTTAGAAGAATGAGATTTCATACATTTTCCATATGGGGAAAAGGACTGATTCCATACACAATTTAGTACTGTGATATTTTCTTCATATCACTTAACTGAAAAACTAAAAAAACTTGAATAAACTTGCTTCAATTACTTCTTCAAGTAGTGCTTGAAGACTCAATTTCCTTTTACTAAAAAAGTAGCAACAAGATATCAATAGTAAAAGGTAATATATTGTGATATCCAGAATATAGCCAGTCATACATGATCTGAAATACATGGATGGATGTTAGGGATTATGCATAAAGTAAGAAAGTATCAGCTTAATGCTCTCTGCCCAGATAAGATAGCTGCTTATGGCTCACAACTTCAGCTGCTTCCTGGTCAGGGCACTCTCATACATCTCTAGCAGATCTGTTTAACAAATGAAATGATTCTGCTTATCTGGTGTGTTTCACTGCCTGAGCCATCAGCGTGGCAACTTGTTTCAACTTAAGAATGAAGAATAATTTAGGTAGCATGTTCTGTTCCATCCTTCTTACTCTGCTGTTCAGTCATCAAGCTCCAACGGACAGGTGGAGCTTTATAAGAAATATCTGTGGGAAAGCAACACTTTAGGGCACTCTAGTCAATTGACAAAAGATTGTGTCTTAACATCCTTGTTTTTACAGTATTGTTTTACCTTCCAGTGGTAAAGCTGTAAATCCAGTTGGAGATGTAATCACAAATGCAGAATTGTCTACTGACTTCCAACTACTGCTGGAATTTCTCAGGTACCTAAGTGATTCAACTTTCTCCTGGAAAATTTTGCCATCTAGAAAGAAAAGGTAAAGGGGAAAGTTACATAAAAGCTTTTTATGTTTGCATTGTTAATAAATTAGATTCATAGTAGTAAATGATAGTTACATTTTGAGCTGATCACTGGAGCCTAATGAGAAGTGCTCAAGGCCAAACAACTGTGAAAAAGCACTTCTTGATATAGCGATACAACTTCAAAATTCACTTTAGAACAGTAAAAATATTATGATGTACTAAAGCAATTACATTTAAAGACAGTCCTTGCAGACATACAAGTAGTGACAACTGACTTTTGTCATGTCAAAAACAGGTGGCTGTTCTCAAACAGCCTAAAAAGGCTTCAAATATCAAAACATGCATTCTCCCCTTACTCAGAATTTTACAATAGTTAGTATTAGAGTATTAGTATATAGATACAGATAAACACAACTGTGCTGCCTTTGAAACTGATCAATAAAACTTGAGGTACACAGATATTTGCAAAAGGAGAAAATATTTCAAACTTGGATGATGCTTTCCCCTGTTTACCTAAGTTATAGCTTAAGTTGTACAATGCTAATATTAAAGCATGAACTGTACATTGTTTCAAATTTTTAAGACCAAGAAATATGTTTTAAAGCTCACATCTGTCATTTTGCCAATATGATCATCCAGTACAGATATATTAAAGCAGCTGTTGTTCTAAGTCTGCACTGCTCAAAGCCCACAGGCACTGCCAGGAGATTGTATGCAATGAACTGATAGTGCCTGGCAATGATGTCTTGCAGTACAAATCATCAATTGCTAAAAATGATCCTTGGGTCCTTTATTTTTCTTGGAATTCAGTTACAGGAAACAAGAAAGTAGACGTGGAAAAGAGACCAAATACACCTTTCTGAAGAAGTTCCATTTACAGGTAAGCCAGAACCAATGTCCACACAGGCAGCTAAACTTAAGCATACAATTTATCAGAACCAAACTTTAAGAAAGTTAAAGGCATAACCACCAGAGAAATTATCTATGGCTATAAACAGAAGAAAGCTCCCCAAGTAAACCAAGTAAACAAAGTGTAACTGTAACCTGTTTCAGAAAAGTAAAAGTAGTTTACATTACTAAGTTCCAACAGTTGAATAATTTTTAATATATAGTCATTAAAATACAGCAAAGATTTTAAAAAAATATTAGTTTATGACCAGATTTTTATATTATTGCTTATCTAAAAGTGGCATATTTACCTATGTGCAGGGAAAAGTAGAAGTTGGCAGGGTTGTGACAAACATATGTATTAGTGGGAGGGTGAACTGCTAAGAGGAAATTGAAGACCAATGTCAGCAATTCCAGGTCTGGGGGAGAACCAAGTACTTCTTCAATTATTTTCACAAACGACCTGCAAACCTCCCGAGGCAGGGATGCAAGGTACCCCTCTTTATGCTCCTAGAAAGAAAGAGTAGTATAACTGTAAGTTACTTGCAATTTTAATTTGACAAACTGTCTTTTTTTTTTTAAATTGTCATGCTGCAGTACAACAGACAAGAAAAGAAGCTCAGCTAAATAAAGCTGTATTCTTTAATTATAAGAGGAGCTACTGTATATCCTGAATGTTATCTCAGTCCATCATGCACCAAATATTGCATATGTTATGCAAAGTTGATTTCTAGAAAAATGAGCATCTTCACCATACTATACTGCTCTGCCATGAAATGCTGGAACTTTAGAACGTGAAACACAATTGAAAGTATAGTTTATTATCATTGGATTACATATTTGTAGAGAAATTAATAGCTGCCAACCAATACCAGTAATTCAAACACATTAATAAATTTCTGAACAGTACCACAGAGTCTTCTGTATTTCCACTTCAGTAGCCTTTTTTATAAACATACACATTTGAAATTAATTTATAATTATATTTATAATTTCAGCTTAATCAAGCATTCTATATAGTTTGATAGCAGCTACCTGAAAAAACGTATTAAAAGAATATGGATTTTAGAACAAAACTTCAAGAAACTTGTGGGAAACTCCACCAAAAGGTGAGCATGGTGATTATCTTGTTTCTTTCCAACTTCTCTAAATTTGCCTCCTTTTTTGATACCCAAGCACCTTAACTGAGACTGCTGTGAGAAAAGATTAAATGAAGTTAATTTAAATAAGCTTTTTTCAAAGCGAATGGCTTATATAGTTTCACCTTCTTTCCATCAGCCCCCACAAAACTATCAAATCATTGACCAAGTTGAGTAGTTTTTTTATCAAGAAATTAATCTTTTTCCCCAATATGCAAAATGTCAGGAGAAATATTATGAAACATTCTGTATCTAAGCATTTGCACTAATATACAATTTTAGAAGTTAACTATATCACTAAGAAGTTCTAAAAGTAGGGAACACCACATAATAAAAACAAGTATTTGCCAAGCACAAAGTAGGATTTCAGAGTGGAAGTACCTGCAGAACCTGACAAGTTAACAGGAAGTGATGGACCACTTGAGCTTTCAATAGTTGTTTAATGTTAAACATCTGTTGGTGATGGTTAGCTCTAATAAGGATTTCTAGAGCTGCTAACAGGGTTTCCCAAACACCTTGCTGAAAAACAAAAAACAGGAATGTAGCTTCAAAAATATATTTGTAAGTCTACATACTGAGGAAAAAAGAAAACTACAACAAAGCCAAGTTAATCTTACACCTAAGATGATGACTAAATGAGTGCAAGTGGTCAGGTCAGAACAGGTTAGAAACTAATCAGAAAAGTCATGCTTGTACAAAATTAAGCATGCTTTAAGCTACAAAAAAAAAATACTTGTCTAAAATTAGTTTTGTACATTCTTAGCTATATTAACTCTGAACAGTTATTTTCAACAGTTTAACTCCAAAAGAAAACAGGTCCTCCTTAGTTTCTCCAGAAAAAATATATCAATTCAATCGAGAAGTCATATGCATACAGCACCTTTACAGAATTTATTACCCTAAGGCTAGCTCCCTCACTGATCACAGGAGATTGATTACAACACCTATTCAAAGAAAAACAAGGAACATTAATTTTAGAAAATTGTAGTAATTAACTAACTACTACTACTACTACTCCAGTTCCTAACATGTAACTGGAGAAATTAATTTCAGACACGATAATACTTTTTTTTTAAATATTGACTTTTAGATTTGAATTATCTCCAAAATTAAAGTATTTACCTTTGCTTTAGACCATATCTTCCAGTCAAGCAGCAGCTTTTCTAGCAATTGGACATCCTGAATAACTGCAGTAGAATCTGGGTCAAGCTGGAATTGCCCATTTTCATTTATATAGAGAATCTCATCACTGCAACATCCTTCAAGGAGAGTCTTAAAGAGGGGGGGATTTTTTTTTTGAGTATCAAAACAAAGCAGCACAGTTGTTCTATCCAATTAAAAAGAATTAAAATCTTT
Organism: Peucedramus taeniatus; assembly: GCA_013400575.1. Taxonomy (NCBI): domain Eukaryota; kingdom Metazoa; phylum Chordata; class Aves; order Passeriformes; family Fringillidae; genus Peucedramus; species Peucedramus taeniatus. Next base: position 59,426 of record WBNO01029871.1, read on the forward strand.
AAAAAGACAGCATACTCTTGATAGGGAAGACGTATCTACCTGGTCAACACCAATCTGGCTTCAAGTCACTGTTCTGCCTTCGTAAAAACAGCGTCAAATGTACAATTAAAATCTCAGAAGTTTCTAGATTTGTCCTAATATTGAACATTATATCACGTTTAGAAGAGGACTTTACCTTCAGCATCCAAAATCCAACAATGCATTTTGGCTTGATCAACACCCGATGAATCATAGAATAACCATTACAGTTGTCCATCTCCTGTATTCTCTGCTGATTGTATTTTGTTAAAGATAGAATAAGTTGTAGTGCTAAAGCTTGAGTGTCTTCACAGCTGCTAATTTCTACTACCTGAGGAAAAGGTAAATTTAATAAGACAGTTTAAGTGGGAAACACATAGAAAAAAACTTTGTTGCACTCCTAAATAACTACTTATGAATTAAATCTCTTCTAAAGTATTTGAGATTATGTACCTAACCTTCATTTTGTCTGTGTGTACATTCAGATATTATACTTGTAGTGATAATTTCTACTGTGCTAAATTATGATCTCCTAAGGAAATACAAGTTCCATTACAAGAATCCCTTTCAAATGAAAAAAAAAAAACAACTGTTCAAAATAAATTTTAAGTAGAAGGTACTTGCCATACTACAAAGTCACAAGGTTGTGAAATACATGAGCCACTAATAAGAATCAACTGTTTGCCCCGAAAAAAAGTATTTTTTGAAGTGTTTAAGCTATCAAAAAAGGTTCCTGAAGTTCTGGAGTAAGTCTAGCTGTAAATGTCAAACATTGAAGTTTTATTTTATCCATAAAGAGACCAGCAATTTTATAGATAAGGACCATGAATCCTTTCTCCCTCCTTGCTTTCTACAAATCTTGAATCCCAAGAGCAACTAGTATTTTTACCAAAAATATACAAAAATGAAATCTCACATTAAATAATCACATTAATGGGATTTCAGGTCCTATAGGTTCTCTTGACATGTACCTGTTAATTCTGCTGCACTTACACATTTATACACCTGTATTATAAGACCTATATTATCTCAGAGCTGATTACTGTTTGCTCGTCTTACTGATGCAAACAGTCTTCAGCAAGATTTATAGCAGATACTCAGCATAAATTTACATAATAAAATAACATGGATTAGGATTTTCACCTCAGATTTCACTATCAGTGCCAAAATTACAATAGGCAGTGTCTTAACAACCATAATCTAATGTGCATTTGTTACTACTTTCACCATATCTTACAGAGCAAGACTAGAGGCATATAAATCAGACAAGTCTTAGGCCTACAGCAGTATTTTCAATTAACTGTAGTACTTCAGAGACTGCTAGCACGAATATTAGCCTCTCCATGTACAGGTCACAGTTAAGCAGTAACTAAGTTAAGGCCTTACTATTTTTCAAATAGCCATTTTTCTAAGGATAAGACTTTGAACACAGCTGAACAGTTATCACCAAAAAGCTCTCACTATTCACTGAATTTAAAAAAAGCTTTGCACACCATGTAGTTTCATATTTATTCATACTTGTATTGTGAATATCCTGTGGTTAAAGATATGCAATGAATTTAGGTGCCTCAAAATCAGAGATGAAAAATATAATCAGTTCTGAAACACCCCTAAAAATAATCTCTTTTGATATTTAAAAGCCCCATTTCTAAATCAGAATGTCACTTCATCTTACATACTGGCAATATTATAAAAAACCCTAATAAAACAGAATTATAATCATGTTTCCAGTTTAAGACAACCTGCATGATGTAGTCTTTTGCTACAGGTATTTTCCATGAGTTTTCTTTACCAGAAAAGCATCACATGCAGAGTAGAGCAAGACAGCTCAAATAACGTGATTTTCTACCCAAGATACAAGGAAAATTTTATATGGGAGAACCATACACACACTCTACTCCTCCAGCCCCCTTACCCTAGCAAAGAGGAAAACAAATGCACCAGTGCCTCCAATTTCGTGTAGTATACTCTGAAGAGTTTTATATTCAACAGGCTGAAGTGCTTTTAGGTGATGAGAGTCCAACACATTGCTCTGAACTTCTTTCAAACTGAAAGGTCTCTGAGAAGGTACAGTTTTCACTTGACCTTTCAATCTAATGACAGGCTCATATATGGTGTACTGACCAGGGCAGCTTGTGGTATAAACAACAGCAAGACTCTCCTGAAAAAAAAAGGAATTTAATTTTTTTCTAGAAATTTAATACAACCCCCCCATCCCCCCCCCCCAAGGACACAAAAAGCCAAACACAAAAGTCACCTAACAGCAAGTAGGAACAACTTTGGCAGTTCATTTTTCCTTCACCATTAACATGCACTGAGGTTGCATGTGGATGCACGTACATTAAAATGCAACAGGATTCCCAAATCTTAGCCAACTCATTCAATAGCTAAGGCACAGAAAATGCTAAGAAATTTCACCAAGGATCCCACTCTCATCACCTGAAGAATTACGCAACTGTTTTGCATAAAAACCAAAGTTACTCACAAATTTAAAATAAAATTAGCATATAGAGGTATTGAGTAAAGAGTTTCCTTTTCTAAAATGGCAAGTTCAAAATACTCATGTTTTTAAAAATCTTCTCCGGCTTTTTGTTTTAATTCTATTGTTTAATCAGCTTTACCACAAGAGAAACTCAACACAAGTTCCATTAATGAAAAGACTTAAACCAAAAGCAAAGCTCCTATGGAAAGTAACTAACTTTTTTCACAGAAATGTAAAATGATTTTATTTGAAGGTTATTTAAAATAGAGAAATAATTTCATTTAAGGAGCTTGCAAAAGTGCAAAGATTGATTTATCACTTGAGCACATGGTTCTCCCCCTATCTGGTGTTCCTTAAGGTAAAATAAGCTTGTAAGCTGCATGAATGATTTGTTAAGCTCTTATCCAATTCATTTCTTCTTAACGTACTGAAAATTTAGCACCATTGTCTACAGGGATCACATCCTGATACAATGAGCTTTTGCCTACAGCTACAAAATGAAATCAGAAAAATCCCCACTAGTGGGAACAATTCATACAGCAGGAATTACCAGTGTATGAATTCCCAGAACATAGCAGGCTTCTCTGATAAGTTTTCTTTTATTGTTCTTCTAGCAATAAGTATATTTACACCTGCATCTGGCAGGGCTGTTTCAGGCAGGAAAGATGAGAAAAACAGTATCTGCTAGCTGGAAAATGACTTTTCAGCCAAACTTAATTCCTCCAAAACCTTCAAGGAATTTGGATTAATTCTTTTGCTTCCTTAAAGCCAGATAAAACCTCATTTCTCCTCTTCTCTCAGTTTTAATCTTAGAAGGTTAATTTAGCAGTCCTTGGCTACTTTTACACTGGAGGGAATGAGCTATGTATCCATCCTAGAGCTTTTGGAGGTATCTGTTTATCCACTGTGATTTAATGTGCAGTTTTATTTATAGAGGCTGGAACATCTAGAAATGTTCAGAACCCAACCTAAAGCAAGATGAAATGGTCACTCTGTGTGGATTGATCAAATGAAGCACTTTGGGAAACAGCAGAAAACACATTCCCACTTTCTTAATCAGTTCTAAAAGACTAAGGACCATTTTTAAGCAGAAACTTACAATTAAAGGCCCAACATCCACTTCCTTTTTTGTCATAAAGAGCTCCTTAATTTGTTCACATTGTAGAATCTCTTTACTTATGTACTTTGAGCAGTCAGTCAATGTTTTGCCATATTTACAAGGCATTACAGATGTGAAGTCTGGGCCACATGTGTATAAGTAAAATGCTTCCTCTGGTCCAATATTTGCACCTAAAATCCAGAAAATAATCTGTTAACTCTTTACTATACAATAAAACAAAATGAACACATTGCATCAGAGTAGAATAAGAGACTTTACAAGGAATATCACCAACTAGATTTTTTAGGCTCTGATGATAAGAATCAGTTCAGCCTAATGCTTGCTATTAACTATAGTAGATCAGTCACTTCTGACACATCACAGGCCAGATTAATTCAGTGGCAAAGGCAACTGAGACCAAGTCAGGAAAATGACCTGCATGAACTGAAGATCAATATCTCTGAATAATACCACTTTTTAAAATTAATAAGTCATCTATCCAAGCCTAATCAAAGCTTTCAAAGCACAGCAAGATTACAGATAGCAACAACATACTGCATTGTCTTGGAGATTTGGGCAGTGACTGAGCAGGATGCAACAACAGCAACTCACTACAGCTGACAAAAGGGGGAAAAAACCCATAGGAGGTAAAAGACCAAATGAACCTTCCTGCCCTTTCTGGGCAGCACATCTTGGGTCATCCATGACCTGAGAACAAAACCTCAAAAGAAGCATCCAGAAGGACCCAGGTATGATGTGTTGGTGCATGACAACTGTACCACAGCAAATCCAGGGCTCTCTGGATACATCAGTTATCTACGTGGCAGGCACGTGGCAACCAGACCATGTAGATTCTACCGGTTACATTTAGGACAAGTTTCTCGCCTGTGGCCCACAAATACACATCTACACACACAGGATCTGCATGCACCACACATCCTGGGCAAACTGATCTCACTTGTGGAGCAGTCCTGACTTGGCCACAGCATTCGAAATGCCAGGTGACTAAGCAGAAGGGTTGCAGCCTTCAGCATTAAGCAAACACCCAGAAGTACTAGATAAGACTTCCCAAGGAAGGAGAATTATACATCTAAGAAATCTCCTAAGTAACAGTACAAGTTCCAGAAATAAGCATGCTTAACTTAGAGCATTCAGGGCTTCAGATTTTGTTAACTTTTTAATATGTTTTACACAATTTGAAGCTAGCAGATTAGCAGCAGGTAAGTGAAATCAATTTTCCAGGTAAGAGACTGAGTGCTTTAAGAAAAATAAATAGAGCAAATATATCACTATCTCTCTATTCCCTCACCCCAAGGTATTATTAAAAAAAAAATCTAAGAAATTTGCAAATTATGGCACTAAACAGAAAACAAGAGAGTATGGCAGAAGGAACTTTAGGAAGTATCTAATACTGAAACATTTAACTACATTCTCCCCAATATATTATGCTGCTGAAGGGTGTATTTTTGGTTTTACTGTAAAAACTCGGCATGTTAAAAAAGGTATTAAAATAAGCCTTTGATTTTGGAGGGGAAAAGAGGAAATGAGCACATATTCAAGAAAAAAGCATACAAAAGTACCATTAAATAGAAGCAGATTTCCAAGATTCCATCTACCCGACAATCGAAGCAGATCTTCTTGGGATGATGTGCAATGGCCAATCATGCAAAATGTTTTGTTATTGTCAGATGACAAGCTTGTTTTCCTTGGTAGTGCAAAATCTAAATTAATCTCACATTGCCTAAAAATACATATAAACAAACAATTTTAAATATTAGGAACTGATCAAAATTGCTATCTAAGATATTCAGCTTAGGTTTAAAATTCATTTTAATATTCAGTAGGTGGGAAGCCATGCTGTCATCAACACTAAATTACTGAAGTCCTCTTCAAGTTCCAGGCACCTTTAAACTCCGTAACATAAGATATATGCATTCCAATACTGCACAGAACAGATGAAGAGAGTCCCAGCTAGAGTTGCCATGAAATCAAGTCTTCCTAGCTTGGAAATTTCTTCCTTCTTTCCTCCGACCTCAAAGAGGAAATGGTATGTAACACTATACACACTTCTAAAATACCACAATTTTTCAGCCATTTCTACTATTCCTAACAAGTCAAAGTCCCTTGAGCATGCTAATGCACATAATGAAAACTGGGGTTTCCAAATGCTGGAAAACAACATGTTGAGGATTTGCTTGGACCAGGAAACATTGTCAGAACTGGTGTGCTGTACAGCCACAGGCAAGAAGCCTGATGCTTTCAGAAAGCATCCAATTAACTTTATGTTCCTTTACATAAACAGACTGGTTGGACTGTAAAGGTCATTCAAAGCTTCCTGAAAGAGCCTAAATATTAGCAAACTAGCAACTAAATCTATATATAGAGAGGCCTCAACAACTACATATGGGGAGAACACTGTAATATTTTTAGCTTTCCCATATTTGGACTTTACTGAATACCAGCATGCACAGACTTAACACAGCCTTCACAGATTGGACTTTAGGAAGAAAGGCTAAAGACTGTGATATTTAATAAATTCCTATCTCTCTAACCAATGAATAATTCATGCAGGCACAGGCCCACTCAACCTAGTATCAGGTACCTCATTTAGGACCATGGACCTCAACTTTGCAGTGCAAGTAGTACTTCTCACCATCAGTTCTTGTCTGAAATATTTTATCTTCTTCCCTATTCATTTTCCTCAGTGGAACAAAGTGACTGCCTTTTCTCCTACTCCTCTTAATTCCTACTTCCAACAGTATTGCCTAACTTACACCTCCTTAATTTGGATTCCACCAGATACATTATGCCTGCTGCTAACTTCATGCCATACCTTATTTTGGATCTTATTCAAAATCTTGTAGTACTTGCCTCTTTCGCTTATTTGTGATGAAGAAAAACACTGATGTCTGCAGTGGGCCATGGTATAAACTGACAATTTTCAAAGTAATCCATGAATATTCTGGATATCTCTAACATTCTAAAGAATTCCTAACAGTGTAACATACTCCCTAGAAGACTACTCGATTTTAACTGCAGCTTGCACCAAAATATTGAAATGTTTTCTTACCAGAAAATATCTTTAAAAGAATATAAATATCTAGGTACAACTACTGTATTCTTTACCTCTGACCAGAAACCCACAGCAACAGCTTTCCATGGAAATTTTTCTTGCCTTCTGGCTTCTGCAGGTATTTTAATGCCAAATGCTGCCAACTGCCCACAAGGAAAACATTCCCTGGAGATTCAGCCTGTGCCAGCAGACCAGCTTTCATCTCGTCATTTGGATCCATGCACATACTATGCAAAAAACAGAAAAGGAAAAATAAGGGTGTGTGTTTTCATATTTGCATTTTAAGCCCCAAATCTGCACATTTTGGCCTCAGTTAGTTTGAGATTGCACTCCCTAACTTTGATAGGTAAATTTTGATCACAGTTCTGTTTTTAGAGTGCTCAACATAAGGTAGGAAAATCATCGCAACACTTTCACCTTAGTTATTTAACTTGTCTGCACTAATCTGCTTACATTTAAGATAAAAATCTCTATTATCTCTATTTTAAAGTTTAATTCAATTTACTGCAAAAATGCAGTGCTTTGAACACTGAATAAAGTGTTCTAAAATTGCAGTTTAGACACATTTCAAGGATACTTAAGGATTATTTATGAGAATTAAATTAGTGCTAAAATGTGCTCAGAAAATTAAAACCAAGACTGTCCTAGTAAGTATTAAACAGCAGCAATTTTCACAGCTGAGGTGTAAAAACCTATGGCTGCAAAAACCTTTTCTGTCTTCTCACATTATTGTGTCATTTCATTAGAACTTGAATTGCTACCCTGTGGGTAGTTATTTGTAAATGACTACATGAAACCTGAAAGACCAGAGCTTAACAGTTGAAGCTGATAAACCTAAAGATCTGTATCCAATACACTTACTTGATGTTGCCCCATCAGTGTGCAAGATTCTCTACTATAGAAATTAGTTCTCTACTCTCCATCAGTATTCTCTACAAGTTGCTACTACAGGTAACAATACAATATGTCCACAGGACTGCTTCTGGACTAATACGCCATACCGAAATATGAATGCTCCAGTGTTCAAGTCTGCCCAAACTTGTATCATCAGAGCTTTGGAACCCAGTGAAATTATGTGAATACAGCCGTCTTCAACAAGTTTGTCTCCCAGGCTTACATATTCCATTCCTATAGACTTTGTTTCTTCTAGAAATATAAACATGTTGCAATTACAATATAATACAACAACAATGCCTTTCACAGCATCTATCAAGTGTGAAAAGAAACCGTTCAGGTACTGCATAGAATTGGTTTTTGTTTGGTTGAGTGGTTTGATTTGGTTTTTTTAAGTGGGTTGACTAATAAGCTTGATTCTCTTTAGAAACCTAGGTCTCAAACAGAAACAGAGGAGCTTAACACTAACTCAGCACTTTACACATTTCTGTTTGTAATATATAAATCCACTGAGCTGAATACACTCTACCAACAATGCTTTTGACATAACATGTTACATTCCTATGTTGACCTATCAGTGTGCACCAAGAAATCTTCAGATTTTTCTTCACAAATCATCCTACCCTTTAAGCATGATCAGTATTCTTACTTCACCAAGCAAAAGCACAGACCCAAAAAAGCAACTCTAGTGAGTTCCAAGGTTCAGGGTTGGATTTCCCTCCTTCTATTTAAATACAAAAAGAAGAAGAAAAGAGTAAAGGTATTCCAAGTGTTGTGGATGGGATACATTTTAAATAAGGAATTTTCCCTTTACAAATTATAATCCAAAAGATTCTGCTTGGAACAGTTTGGGAGCAGTTGAGTCCCTACAAAGTATAAACGAAAATTATTTTACAGCTATTGGTATTTACATGGTGCACATGCAAGGAAAGTAAGAGGAGTTATACTGAGTCAGCCTGAAGCCTGATCATCAATACATGAAATCAAATAAACTTGAGCAGTTGTTTTCCATAACTACAGCTGCAGCATTTATTATTTTCATCATAACATGAAGTAGCATAAATGTTACTGAAGTTACAAATTCAATGAGAATACTACATTTCTAAGGAAGCAGGCATTAATCTAATTCAAGAACTAGTGTTGGAAATGTTGTATCTCTAAGTAAATGCTACAGTAATCATTAAAAAAATCAGAAATACTACCACTGCTGTTCAATACTGATCATAAAATTTCAGACTTTTGTATACAGTACATAGATTGGAATACTTGTAACCAGAATCCTTCAGTGCTGCCTAAATAAAAACAAAATACCATATCCTCACCTGTGCTGTCAAAACTGTTCTCTCTTACAGCTGTGAGTCTGCTTCTCCTCTTGACTTTTTTCCCCTTTCCTGCTGAATTTTCTGTTTCATGAGCATATTCCAGATGAAACCACAGTGAGACACTGAAGCCATCAGACATGTGGGGCCAACAGTTTTGCCCAACTAAAGGTAAGTGAATTGGGGCTATGTGCCAAGAAGAAAGTAGCTGGTGACTCAAATTTTCACCATCTGCCTCTTTCTTACTCTGTGACAATTTTGCTCTTTTCAGTAGTCCAGCATTTTTATTGTTGGAAGTGCCAGCACATTTTTGTGAGGAACTGCTACTCAAATTTGCGCTATTCAGCAAAGGAAAAGCAAGGTATTGTAATGGATTCATATAAATATTAGTGTCTACAATCTTCAATACACCCTTGAGTAGTACCTCCTAGAAGAAATAAAACAATTAAATGAGAAAAAAGAAACTGTTTATACCATTTAGTCAAGTATCATACAACTAAATAGAAGCCTACTTCTCTAAATTTAAACTTGGATTCATATTTTTCCAAGAGAAGTGGGCTTGTATATCCAAACCTAAACATATTGGCAAAGCATCAGGTAGCAACTTCAACAGACTGGTCCAATACAGCTTTGGGGATTTAGCCTGGGCAGATCTGATTTCAAGCTACCATGCTTAGGAATCAGTGGAAATGCAGCAGGTGGTCATTGTACAATCTTCTCTCACTTCTATTATGTGCATAAAAAGACAGCACCTTTTACCCGGTGTTTTGAGGCTGGTTAAGAAACCACACACAAGCCATAACTTTGTTATTGCATAACCAGTAACAGAACTAGCTGAGCCCTTAAGCCAAAAAGTTTCTCTTGTTATTTGGCTGATAATTACTCACTACCATTGAAAAACTGACTTGTGACTCTTTGTTTGGTTTGGTATTATTTCACACTGCACAGTAATTTTTAAAATTTTCTTCCACTTGTATTTTTCTACAGACTCTCACAGAAACCAAGTTATGTCAGCAGTATATCCCACACAAGCAGTAGATTCCAGCATCACACCAACCAACTTAGGACACTTTTGAAAGTAATTCCTGCTGCTAAAGCATTCTCAAAATGGTGACATGCCTCATAACTTTAAAGGAATTGCTTCTAATTTTACAGTATTATTGTACTGTCATCCATAACCACAATGTCAGTCTCCTTCAGAGGATTCTTGGTTTCTTGTGCTGAAGAGAGTTCCCAGGGCCAAAACCCTTCAAAACCATTCTGCTTCTCATATCCTCTTTCCTTTTCGTTTTGAGAAGAAACAAAGTTTGTTTGTTTCTACAACCAAATTTTATTTGCTCTGATCAGTTCAAACATCGCTGTGCATCTCCTTATTTCCCAAAATTCTTGGGCACAAAAGGATTTTCTTTTTGCTTCATTTTTCTTATTAGACCTCTGAATTTTGCTATGTGCTATTCCATACATACCGTACAAGGGGTTTTCTCCAAAAATATCCTCAGAAGAAGAGTTAGCTCTTCTGAACAGGTCTGTGAACTCATCAAGGAAACTAGCAGATCTACCAGCACCATCTGACATGCTAAAAAAAAAGGAGACCATAATATCGTTGAAACAGACTTTTTTAAGCTTTAAAAATTCATATTCTAAACTATTATGAGGAAAGATTAATTTGGAATTTGAAGTGTTTTCCAAAACCACTTCAAATTAAGGAAGCAATAACGATTACAAGATGAATTCTAAAGGGATCCAACAGTACTTGACACTATCACTCAAAATTTCACTGAATCAATCAGTGCTATGATAAATTTTGTCCCAGGTTTGCAAAATGGAGTGAAAGTCTGAGAACCAAGTGTCTGCCTTGCAAAGGCTCTCCCCATAAAGCCACCATGGATCCAAGTCCTGGGATGGATTTACATCACTTCCTGTTGTGAAGCACCCTCATTACATGAATCTATTTTAGGGCAAGCATTTCATCTGCTTCCACATTCTTGGATTAGCTAGCTGCTTTCTAGTTAGAAATAAAACTCAAGGCATCATCAAAATCCAGGTTACAAATAAAATGGAAATACAAACTTACATTGTGACGGAATGAGAATTCATCAGCTGCTATTCTTTCCAAGCAACGTTTAACACTGTCACACTCGTGTTTGTGGTTTCAACTATCATTTTCACATCTGCCAGTATTTCTTTAACTTATTTCAACTAGCTCAGGAATAACCTTATATTTACACTACGGTTTCTTACAAGTTAAAAAAGCAGCTGCATAAATTCACATGCCAATGGATTTCCTTTGTCAATTTTGCATTTGCACTGTTTGACTGTGTATATATTAGATTTTAAAAACCAATATTTAAGTTACTAGGACCTTTAACTCACCATGAAAACTAGATTCTTTTTGTGTCAATATATTCAGAAATCCTCCCAAAAGGTGTTTAACAGCTCCCTGTTGGAAAAAAATAGGTAAAATGAATATCTGAAGAATATACACCTCAAAGAAATAAATTCTTCTAATCAATTCCTGCCTACTATCAATTTTAATGATAATTGAGATTATTTGAAATTATGGACTGTTTTTATATTTGCCAATGAACAATCTTTTGTGTTCTGTATGGTTCAGCTGCAGAAGAGAGACGTTGAATTTCAAATCATTATCTTTTGCAGGAAGGATACTCAATTCAGTTGTTTAAAAAGGTAACTAAAAGAAACTCGAAAGGATCATGAGGGCATGACCATCTGCACAACTAACTTCTAATACAAAGTTATGAAGAAAAAAAGCATGGAATATTTTTCAGGTACATGATTCACAGTTTCTAAAAGTACATATTCAATAAAAAGTTTAGAATGCTTACATATACACACATACAAGCAGATATCTGCCCTTTTTTCCTTAAGGCCCTGACAATCATCAAATCTATCTGTAGGATAGATTATCTGTAGGATATCTGTAGGATTTGAACAGTCTTGGTAAAAAAAAAAAAGACACTTGCAAAACTCAAAAGCTTTTTGGGACAAATGCCTTTCAATAAATTACTTAGCTCCTGTAACTTAAATGCAATGCAGTTGGCAATATCAGTCATTTACACTGTTTCACATCTTATCAAATTCCATAAAAAGTGAGAATATTCAAGATCACTCTATTAGGTACAATAAAATTAAAGATACACAGCTACTAAACTGTTGCCTCTGCTAATAACATTTTTACCTGTTCTATAAGGACAGTGGCATTTATCTCCTTCTGATTGATGATATTCAGGCAGCTTTGGAATACATGAGCCAGCACATCTAAACTTGCATTACCAGCTGAGAGCAAGTTCAATTCTAACATGCAAATTTCAGGATACATTAATTCTCCTTGATTGATGTTTTCAGCAAGGCCACTAAAATAACCTGAAGCACCAGTACATCCTGGTTCCGCCTTAGTGCCTGCTCCTAAAAAGAAACCACATGTGTCTTACTGAAACTTACTCAGCTGAATACAGTTTGCATGATTTAAGCAGAACATCCAAGGACACATCTCCAACCGTCTCATAGGTACAAACCAAAAATAGTCACTAGTTTATAAGCAATTTTCAGAAATTAGCATAGTTTTATACTCCACTTCAGATTTTTCTATTTTCCTGCTAACACAGAAGGGCAAGGATGCGGTTTCTCCCATTACATGCTCTTAAACTATCTGGCTTCATTTCCTGGGAACTGGACACACACAGTAATGGCAAAATATGCAATTCATCAAACACAACGGTAAAATCATTGTAACAGAGCCCCAAGCTTTGAGCCTGCCAAGAAAGGAGACAAATTTAAATAATTTCATATTAAAAGCTGGATGAAGCAATTTGTTATTTAACTCTGAAAATGCACATAACAATATCTGCAGAATAATCCATCACTTAAAACTATATGGTACAGACATACGTTACATGCAAACGTATCATGGAAGTTTTTCAGAATAATTTTATAAATCAGAAATGCTTTTAAAATATTATAAATCTATTGATAAAGCCTAGTCACACAGGTAAACAGCAGCAGTTTGATGCAGTTCTATTAAAGGCTGTTGCTGTTCATGTTGATCTCATACAGAACATAAGCACCCAGATGTGCTCAGCACAAAGGAAAAAATTAAAGCAAATTCATGTTTAAAATTAATTACACAAAAAGAATACAGCATAATATGTGCACATCAATTGTTTAGAATAATGAGATATGTTGTATAACCAGGGGGCTATCAAGTCAAATGAAGCATGTGATTGGGAAGAGCCAAATAGTGCTTGACAAACCTGACTGCCTTCCACAAGTGAGAAACCTGCAGGGTTGATATGGAATGAGCAGTGGATGTCTACCTGGATTTCTCCAAAGTTTTCCAAAGTTTCCCACAGGCTACTCCCAGATAAACTGATGCATTAGAGTGGAGACAAGGGGTCTGTGCAGTGGATGGGCACTGACTGCCTGGCTGCACCCAGAGAGGGGTGGTAAATCCTTTTTAAACTGGACACTGCCACAAACAGGGTCCCCAGGGATTGATATTGGGCCCAATGCTGTTTAATATCTTCATGAGTGATCTGGGTGATGGGATCAATCCACCCTGATGGAGTTTTTCAATGATACCAAACTGAGTGAGGAAGTGGACATATGGGAAGGGAGAGCCACCCTGCAGGAAGACCTGGATAGGCTGTAAGAGTGGACTAACAAGAGCCTTATGAAGTTCAACAAGGACAAATGTAATGTTTCCCAATGTAATGGGAAAATAGAATCAAGGAGTGCAGCACAGACTAGGATCTGCCTAGGTGGAAAGAAGCTCTGTGGAAAGGGAGCTGGGGTCCCAGTGGACAGCAAGCTCAGCATGAGTGAATGTGTGCTGCTGTGGCAAGGAAAGCAAATGGGATGCTTGCCTGCATCAACAAGGACATTGTCAACAGGGATAAAAAAAACCTTTATCCCACTCTATTCAGTGTTTGTCAGGCCACACCTGGAATACTGTGTTTGGCTTTTGTCCCCACTACACAAAAAAGACAGGAGGAAAGATTGAGAGACCTGGGCTTGCTCAGCCTTGAGAAAAGGCAGCTTAGAGGACATCTTATCACATTTAAAAGGTGTCTACAAAGAAGGTAGACTCCTTTTTTACAAGAAGTCACATGGACAAAGCAAAGGGTAACAGGTACATGTTACTTCTGGGGAAATTCTCTATAGACACAATGGGAAAGTTTTCCCTAATGAGAAATAAGACACTGGAATAAATATCCCCAGAGAAGTAGTACATTGGGTTCTATAGATTCAGATGGATAAGGTGCCAGGCTATCTTGTCTAGATTGTGCTTTTGTGAAAAAAGGTTGGACCAGATGATCCTTGGGGTCCTTTTCAAGCTGCTATTCTAAAACATAATAAGACTATTTAATTTTAACCAGATAGTTACAATTATAAAGAAAAAAAAAATGAGCACTGATTTTCAAACAAACTACTGATACATATCTCTGGAGTTTCTAGATCACAATAACACATTTGAGCAGCATGACTTTAGAGCAAGAGTCACATATACCAAAACAACCAAGACAGAACAATTTCTGTAACACTCCCTAAGAATATTTATCATCTCTCCATCTGTAACTCCATCCTACCAGAATTAAATAAAGGTAATTATTTCCATCTATCTATTAAAGGTGTTTGCACTGTTTTGGTACATCTCAAAAGACAAACAAGTTTTGCTATATCATAAATACAGATTTGTACACTCAGAAAGTTCCCATTTACCTTCATTCTTGCTTTCCCTATCATCAGGATTACTTTCACTATCTGCTTCATATCCTTCCTCTTCAGCAAAAAGTTTAAGACTACAGCATTGTGATTCTTCAGTTTCTTCAGAAATTTCTCCAGGTTGTGACACAGGCTCCTTCTCAGTGTAATGGGTCTGTACAATACAACAAAACAGAACATCATTGGTCAGAAAAGAAATCTTTGGATCAGAAAAGCAAATTATTTAGAATTGTCCAAATGCCTATTTTCTCCAAGCCCACTGGGAAAAGAAACAAATTAATCATACACTTCCAAGAAACCTAAGATAAGTTAAAAATACTTAATTCTTTTGTAAAAAACTGAATCTTCAGAGAGGGATTTTTCTTACTTAACTACCTGCTCAAAGTTTGAGGAAGCAGCATTAAAACTGTTTCTAAATCACTATCACCATCAGCATACACCGTGGCATTCACTCAGAGGTGAAGACGTCTACAGCCACGAAGGTCACTCAACATTCCCATTTGAAGCCCTTCCTTTAAAAGTTCATCACACTGTTGTGAGATGAAAGAGGAAAGAGAACATCAGGTTGACTGAGCTTGCTGCTTTTTGGGGCACGACACATTTGTGAGCAGTAATTCTGGTGACCATATCAAACAGCATTCCACATTCATATTAGAAGCAGAGATTTCATCTTCAACTGTCACAATAATCAAACATCTAAACATTTCCTATTAGGTCTAAAAAGACCCAGAGAACAAATCTGAGAAAATATTGCATTATTCAGAATTAGACTGTTTAGCTGGTGTTTCATACCTTTTCAATTTTTTCTTCAGAATGATCCAGATCAGCAGAAAAAGTGCCCAATGCAACATGAAGCAGTGAATCAAACAGAGGCTTTGCCAAGTCAGTTTCTATCACTTTTGACTGAGCAAGCTGCTCTCTTATTTCAAGTAAGATATCATCCACACAAGTATTCTGTGTTTTGAGGGAGAAAAACATTTTGATTTGTGTTACTATTTCAAGCTAACAGAAATAGTCTCTTTCATTTAAGAGCTTCTCCTACCTACACTAATCTGACTTCTCATCTAAAACCACCAGACTTCACCCAGTCTCTTGAAATAAGAAAGACTCACCCTATATGTCATGACAGATTTCATTGGAACCTGCACACTGAAAAAATCTGGCAAAATGTTGCTATCTAAAATTTGCAGGTGAAAGTGCTGCTTCAAAAATAAATGTATTTGAAACAGTTTCAGGTACACTGTGTAAGCAAACCACACCGCATTACTAGTAGTTGACAGAGTGTGACATGTCCAAGATCACAAAAACATTGAATGTTCAAGACAGAACTCCAGTTTCCAGTTCTTTCCTGCACTTAATGCCTCCTGCTTTGCAACAAATTGCCAAGTAAAATCCAAGACAGTAATAAAACATTAAAGAAAAGTGAAGGTGTCTTCTGTGAATGAACTTCTTGTGGAATACTGAATTAGTCCACCTCTAAGGCTTAAGGAATAATTTTTCAGGTGAAAGGACTTTCAGTATCTGTGCCCTTCAGTAGTCCTTTCTGAAGCACCATGACCTGCTCAGAACCATCCTCAAAAAACAATGTGAGTCACTAGGTATAATGGTGACAACTTGCCAACACAGATTTCCTGCAGCATCCCTTTCACACACATTCTCCAGCGAATACTCTTTCTGAAAAGAGTACTACTCAAGCAGACCACTACTCTGACTACCAAGCTCATTATTTAGCTGTACACTTTCAGTACTATACAAAATAAGGTACCATAAAAACTGCATAAAGTTTTTACCTTCCTGGAACAACTTTTGACTAAATTACTGTTAAAATAATATTGTATGAGACAAATAGGAGCAAAGGAAGCTAGGGAAAGTTGCACAGTACCTGGTGAATCATCTCCACTTCTGTCTTCTGCTGCATGGTGCTCGCACTGTGTAGGCAGATGGTCAGCAGGGCTTCCAGAAGTCTGATACCTTCAAGTGCCCACTCAGTCTCTTCTCTTGCAGAAGTCCTTACCGCTTCAAGACTGGCAACTGAAGTAACCAAAGCGTGTTCCATACTCACAGGGCTGTAACAGGAGCCAGAGCCAAGCACCAGCTGCTCAGCACCAGCAGGACTGCCAGAGCTATCATGCTCCAGTTGCGTCACCTCTCTGCCTTTAGCTAGCTGAACAGAGTCATCCTTGTTGAGAAGCTCAGTTCGAGGACTCCCATGTGAACTTCTGCTGCTTTCACTCAATACTCTCTCCCTCTTTTCTTGCTCCTTTTCCTTATTTTTTGCAAGTTTCTGAATTATCAGGATTAGTAATCTCTGGCATGCTTCAAAGCCTCCAAGTCTATGGAACTGTCTCTGGAAAACTGAACTGTACAAATAGATGCAACGACACATGGACCAAATATCTGCAGCCCTATGAATATGTTCCAGAGAGGGCAAAGTAAGGCTTTCCAGGGACAGATATGGTAATTTGAGGCCTACTGGCTCACTAGCTGTACTATCATATCCCGACGTATCTTCACACTCGTTAGCTGAATCCAGATCACTATCTGATTCTTTACTTATGCTTAAAAAAGCAACACAGAGGAACAGGTTTATTGTGTTGACGTGAATGTCTTGGCTGGCAAACTTTTTCTTTTTTGGGTAAGCCTCTTTCAAGCCGGCATAAAACTTGCTCAGGCTTTGAGGAACTTCTGAAACAGCATGCTGGCTACAAAGAGAAGCAGGCAAGTCAGACATAGATTCCTTTTGTTCGCTGTTCAGGTCTTCCAGTTCTGGTGTTGTTTGGTCTTCCTGTTGATCATCAAGGCAGAGTATCAAAGTCCCTAACACCTTCAAAGAATGGCTTCTTAATGTATCTAAGTAATTTAACTCAATCATTTGATTCACTCCATTACAACTCAGAAACAAGTCTCTAATTACTCTGCAAAAGAAAGCATAAGAAAGTTACCTTATAAATCAGCCAAAAACTCATCTAAGTCAGCAATTGCTATAAATCACTGTAAATTAAAGAGAAGAACTTGTCTGCAGCACTCTAGGATCCTAACTCAGCATTGTCCAGCTGGTATTGGAAAATTCAACTTTTTTGTGAGATATAATGTAGGAAATACCTCCCTCTAAAATGCAGACCGCACAAATATATGATTCAGTGTTCAAAACACTGAAGGTGGTTAATTAACTTTATTTATTACATTTGCTCTTTAGTGGTATTTCCTTGCCCCAGTTTTTTATTAGCAATTGAAGCCAGTAAGCATCTTCAGTTTTCTGTTTGGTGACTTCAACAGAAAGCAGAGATTCCCTCTCAAATAAACTTGATGACATACTCCTAGCTGTCTACTAGTTGCATGGATGATGAATTTCAGATAAATTCAGGCATAAGTTTTTCTGCAATTGTTATGCCAGCATGTCCAATATAAAAAAAACCTTTCCATATATTTGCTTCCAGGTCTATTTTTCTCTTCTTCTAATCTCCAAGTATTTTATAAAGTTCATACAAAATTTAGGGTAAGGATCTGTAAGTTTTTTAGCATACTATGTTTGCTTGTAGATATCCACCTTACTTACTTCCCATCTCCTTCCCACAGGATCAGATTTACTCTGAGTTACCCTAGATTCAAATGGATAATTTACTTATTTATTACCACCTTTAAGCCAGTAAAAAAAAAAAGGACATTTTAAACTTTTCTCTTCATCTAAGCTTTATTTCTCTTGCCTCTTTGTGACTAAGTACACTTTCAAAAATTAATATCTTCTGATACAGTTTAGGTTATGATAGAAGCTAAAACTAAATTAGATAATCCCTTTACATAAACTGGAGTACTAGTCTACTCTTTGTCTTGGATAACCTCCCTAAACTCACTTCAGGACTCCAAGAGAAATAAAATCAATCTTTCCTGGACAAAAGCACACAATTATATTCTGAAAAAAGTTCCATATATTTATTAAACAACCATTTAATCAAGTTAACAATAAATAAAAAGTATCTACTTTATGCCTTGGGAGAATGTTTGTGCCTTTTTTTGTGTCTTGGGGTTGTTTTGGTTTCTGTTCTTAAACTATGTTTAAAAGAACGGGCTTTTGTCAGTTAAAAAACAGTTATTACAGGAAAAGTAAACATCAAGCCTTTTTCTTGAAAAGTAGTTTCTATAGTGAGCATTCTAGAAGGAAAAAGGAAACAGCTGAGAAAATTATGTATTCTAATTCCCACAGAAAAATGACATATCAATCTGTTTAACATTCCTGACTAATTTTAGAACAAAGAATGAAGAGGCAGAGAGCATGTCACACTGGACAAAGATTTTATTTGTTGCTGCAAAGTTTGGCTTGTTAAAGACCATAATTCATGAGTAGAGAGCCCTCACTTCCTATAGTTTATGATCTAGGCTCGTATCCTGTTACTCAAGCATTTATCTTGTTGCCACCTGCAATAGCCAAACACCACCTAGAGTCCTAATAAAACTTACATTCCAATCAGTAACAAATATACAAAGTTCTGTATCTAATTAGCACGTTTCCCAATAAAAAACAGAAAATCAACCAACCTGGATTTTAGCAACAGAGGGAGCATCTGCAAATAAACCTGAAGCACTTCAGAAGGTAAATCCTGGCTATGGTAACTGCACTTATCAGCTGTACTCAGTCCAAGTTGCTGCTGAGCATGGCAAGCTAGCTCAACTCCTCTCTGAAGCATGGGATTATAGATACAGTTATACAGTTTCCATTGGACTACTACATTTCCCTTTTGAATTAAGTGACAAATATGGCTTGCTATCTGTATGCCACGTAGTTTGTCTTCTTCAAAAATGATGTCCTGATAAGCCTCCAGTGCATTCCATCTCAACAACATATCTTCAGATCCAGTGCTGGGCAGAATTCCCTGAACTCTGCAAGAGGAACTAGATGCGGGACTGGCATCACCAGAGTTGCCCTGCAAGGCATCTTCCAGTTGAGCAAGCTGATCACAGTCAACAGTACATATATTGCATGATGCCTGTAAAATTTTTGGAGAGATTTCTGCTCCACCCAGTTGATCCAATATAAATTTGTTAAGGATGTTCAGTATGTGCTGTTGAAAATTTTTTAATATTGGCAACTTGGAAGCATGGAGCAATGGGACAATCACAGACTTTGGGTCCATACAACAACATATTCCTACATTATGTACACCTGAGAGAATCTCAGCACAGGTACTGCTCAAAGAAACTTGCTCCAACAAGTGTAAACACTGGTGTGCACAAACAGCAATGCAACAGCATCTCTCAGGATAATCAACTTCTCCATCAGCAGTTTCAAAAGGGTTTTTGGAAGCTTGGTTTTTAAAAGCAGATACAGAGAGCCCAGAGAGATCTCTGTGGTGATTCATGAAGTGAGAGTACTCACATCGTCTGTGCCGCTTTCTTGTACACATTGATTGATGGAGCTGCTCTGATTTCACTTTTTTGACAGTGCTGATTATTTTCATGATGCTGTTGATCAGGGCTTTCAGATGCTCTGAGGCTTCCCCAGGTACTCCCTCATTCTTCATACATAGCCATTCCATTTGAAGCACCGTTACTTCAAACAGTTTAAATCCCTGCTGCTGTATGAACTCGTGAACCAGATCTATAGCTTGGCTAAAGTAGAATGGATTGGAGGCTGCACTTTGTAGGCAGCAGATCAAAATCTGCAAGACCCCTTCTATAACCTCAGGTAGAAGCAAGGCTCTGTGACGATATCTAGAAAATATATAGTCATCCTGAACCAGCTGCTGTAGTGTTTTCTTGTATGCTGGAGCAAAAGGACCAGGTTGCTTTTCCAAGCAAATTCTGATTTTTAATGCTGCTTTGAGTAAGTCTGTTAAATTTCTTCGTAAATTATCAGGCATTGTTTCTGTATTGCTAATGTCTAAAGACATAAGATGTAGAACTGTTCGAAAGAGCATCCTTTGGATCAGAGCCATAGGTTCTTCCGTCCACCCTGCAGAAACAACTTCATTTTCTGTGTTACTACTTACATTGCAGGAGTCCCCAAATCCTGATAAGAACTCTGTCAATGTGGGCACGACACTCACTGAAAGAGCAGAGCTGTGATTCAAAGTAATATCAAATTTGCACACTTTCTCTAGGAGAGACAGTAAGACATGGCATAAGTCAAAAGCAGAGTTATTCATGTTGCTCTCAGATGTTCCTGCAGCTGGCTCATTCAAAATCTCATGTGCTGGAATAACTTTGCTGGAACTTTCTAGATTAGGGGCATTGGTATTGGAACCTGCTACCACTTCAGGAGACTGGCAATCACTTCTACCTCCAGGATAGCTGTCCCTAACAGAAGAGGTTAAAAAAGGCTGCAGTAACTGGGAGCGTCTGTGTTTCGTTATTACAGCAGTCTTTTCATCAGAGTTGCCTTCAGAATCTGAAGTGGACAGCTGGGACCTCCTCTCATCCCGCACAGAGTAGCAGTAGGTGGTTTTGCGGAGACGGCTGCTTTTTCGAGACCGAAGATTGAGTTTTACAGAGGTCTGAAGAGATGAGTGAGCGCTTCCATCTAAGTTTAGTTTTTCTGGAGTAGATTTCACAGAACTTGTATTATTCTCTTTGGTTAGGCATATGTCTGCTGTAAAAGGAATATTAAAAGCTGTTGAAACAGAAAGATAACAAAGAAATATTAGAATATGTAAAGCATTTTTCCTAATTTTATAGTTAAATACTTCCAGATTTAAAATACACAGCAAGTTTGTATCTTAACAGGTCATAGTTTTGCGTGCACCTACGTCAGATATTTTCAGTATAAAACAGGCAGTAACAACTCATGTTTAGGGGCCATACTGGCTATTTTTAAAGCCTAGACAAATGATTTTATTTTCTATTTATGGTTAAACAAAAGTGTGCTAAAACGTTTCCTAAAACTTTTTGTTGGCACAACTATACTCAAAAAATCATTCTCAAAAAAAGGTGTCGTCAAGGTAGGTGAAAGGACTTTTTGGTAAGCAAACTAAAGGGAGGAAGAAAGGTCTTTTTAACTTGATGCTCTATTGTCACTTTTTGCAACTCAGCTGCTATAGGAACCAGGTGTGTTAGCTCACAGCCCTCTCAGCATGCATGAGGACATTGCCAGTGTACTAGTGGTAATAGATGATCAGTGCAAATCTTCAAGTACTCTCTACTTATGATCAGTGCAAATCTTCAAGTATACAGACCTCAGTCTTTTTACTTCAGCATGAATTATTCCAAATACAAGCAGCAGAAATAAAAGTAGGGAACTTTAAAATAGTCAGGGACAAAAGGGAGACAGAAAGGAATAATGTTTAGGGTCCTGAACATTCCTACAAAAGCCAAGACAAAAACCCCAACTTTCAAGTATGCAGTATAAAATTGAAATCTGATTCAATGGGCAAGAACATTTTGAAGAATAAAACAAAAGTACTACTGCTTCATTCCTATCAGTAAACTCCAATTAAACTATAAAAAAAGCAAGCAGAGAAACAACTCTGAATGTTCTTGGATTAAGTCCATTGTTATTTTTAAGAAGTGACAGAACTGTAATTGGATGCTTTGGGCAGTAAAATAGCTACCATAAAACAACTGCAAGTATCCTCTACCCCATAAATTAATTAGAAAAATGTCCTAAAACCCACCCCCAGAAAGCCCCAGAAGCCCACATAATAGCTATAAACATTATTTAAGCTGAAAGAAAAGATGCTTCCATGTAAAAGCACGACTGTGCCATGCTGTTTAAAAAGTCATTGTGATACTTCAGGAAGAAACATCATCTGCTTTGAAGGCAGGAAATTAATCAGGAGTACTTTATCAAACAAAAGATATTACCTGCACTGAAAGAAAAACACTGCCTAATACAGGGGAACTTACTTCAGTCAAAGAAAAAACCTGACTACTTAGCGTACAACTGGATACATCATGCTTACTCTTTCAGTGCTAAGAGAGGGTAATTTGTAGAAGTAGAAGCTGTGCGTTATGTAGTGTATAAACTGCAACATCTTAAAACCTATTTACACAACAGCCTTTTAAACAAACCCTGGAAAAGCCACTAAGCTGTCACAGAATAACCAAAACATTTAATTCCATCATGCTTACAGGAGCACAAAAGAATGATGCAACTGAGCAAGCAGGAAAGCTTATTATATAAAAGCTCTATGAAACTGGCCCTTTAAAGACTCCAAGTCTAGAAACATTAAGAAAAGCCTTCAATTTGGAGGAGTTGCAAATAGCAAAAAAACCAAAAAAACAAACAAAAAAAAAAAACCCACACAAAAAAACAAAAAAACAAACAAACAAA
>WBNO01029871.1:82329-98134 GCA_013400575.1 Peucedramus taeniatus
AAAAAAAAAAAAACCTGGAAGAGCTTCGGGTATGAATCCTTAGAAACTCTCTCAAACAGGTAATTTCATTTACTTTGTTCTCTTTGTTTTACCCTCTGGGAGGAAAAAGAATGCATCAGACAAATGTAAGAGCCCAAAACAAAACAAAAAGATCTGATTCAGATCACGGCCATTTCCTTGTTCAGTTTTCACACAGCAGCAAAATCATTACCTTTCAAACTGACCAAAAGCCTTTACCTTCTCTGCACAATTTTTGGGCATTTTTAAAATTTAAATTCTCTGCAGAATCCACATCTTCATTTCATGTTAGAGGATATGTACTACAATGAGCTACTCTTTAGCACAGAGTCCTCGGCTCTGTAGTAAAACACAGAACACTTCTTTTATGTGCTTAAAACTAAGTGATAAAACATACCTATTGCTTTTTCTTCCTGTACAGGGATTTTCCACACCAACGGCAGAAGGGACAGGAGGAGGGTCAGAAGTTCTTCTCGACACGTCAGCTCCTATGTTAGGAACAAAATAAAAATAAAAGATCTTGTACTTTTAAAAAATAGCTTAACCTTCTTTATTTTACCAAGCTATTCATCATTCATTTTCCTATACCTTTCTGCTGTTTTAAGCACTGAAATAGTGACCTAACTATAAAGAGTGCTATAATCATTAACTAGAGCCAATCAGAAAGTATCCAAGATATTTATTCCACCTCTGAACTGTTTCTATACAAAGCTCTCCCAATCCCCCTTGTAGAAAGAATTACTCAAAAAAGAAAACCAGGAAAGTCAAAAGCACAAAACAGTGAGGTAAAAAGAGTCAACATGAAGCCCCAAACAAGTCTGAAACTTTGTTCCAAAAATGTAACAGCAAAAAAATCAAAACCACAGAATAACCACTAAAAAGCCTCCACGCCTACCAGGATTCTCACATTTACATACTAAGAACTTCAGGACAGGGAAGAACTGTAGAAAGCACAGAATTCAAACACAATTCTTTTATGGGATGCTTTGCAGCACTATCAGAATGGTTTCAGTCTTAAAGATGAATAACTTTCAAACACAAAAAGCTGACTCAAGCATTTTGGCACTTCATATGATTCTGGGATATGCAGCTGAAGTCTCTTTCCACCCAGCTACTGCACTTGAGCTTCACACATGCCTTAGTCAAATATGAGCTGGCAAACAGGTCTACAACTATCTAGCTTTCCATTTTCTGCTCCTGCTGAAGGACAGAATGCAACTACAACATATCTTTTTCAATTTCTAGTCTTCCCAATTAACTCACACACTCCCCATAAAAAGGAAAGAAAACCTGTACCAAGAATAACCAACGCGAGCCAGACAAATCCAGGCAGTCAAAGCTCAGTACAAAAACTATAACAACTTAAGAAAAGCTACTACCTGATCAATTATTGAGTTCAGAGTGGTAAGCAAAGTAAACCCACGGCCTTGAACTAAGTATTGTCCCAGTGCTGCCATATGAGTTTCTTCTTCTTCATCCTCCTTGGTTTCTGTCCTCTGTACCACTGCATTGCACAGTCTGTTGACATCAGTCAAGAATTCCCGTGCCAGTGAATTACTGGCACTGCTCATGTCTGAGCTGTAAGCAGAGGAAAGGACTGAAGTTAACTCCATCAGAAAATACATTCCTTATAGACAAAAGACTCGGGGGAAGAAGGGAAAGATACAGGAAAGATTCTTCCCTGTATCTCACCCCCTCCAAAAGACAGTGTCTACGGAACTGAGGAATCAATATATCCATGCAGGGTAAAAGGGAAAGAAAAGAACAAACTTAGAGAATTTCAGTGAAACTTTAGCTAACAGCCCAGGACCCCAAACACTGATTTCATAAATCTAACAAGTAAAAGTCTGCAATGGAGCATTCCTTCCCACTGCATAAATGAAAGTTAATGACACTGTTCCAGCTTTTCTTTGTAACCTCTATGCAAGCTTCAACATTTGTCTCCTACTAAAAGGTATGTGACTTGAAGCATAAGGGCAAAACACAACATTTACACAACATTGTTCAGAAATCCTATTCTTTAAAAGTTTATTTGAACAATACCATGCTATGTATTCCAATAATAGGCAGATTGTTTCAAGGGGAAAAGAAAAAAATTACTCAGTTCAGTAATTTGGGTGTTGCAAAAGTACAATGCTTTAGCTTTACAACTAAACCAGACAGTGTATTCCTTCTGACACAACTGAGAGGGCAGCAGTCACTACTAGTGTGTGCTTAATTCAAGAGACAATTCTGCTGCCATTGTTCCGGACAAAATACCAAAAATATTGGTTCTGCTTCCCAAACTGATTAATTTTGCTTTGGATGCTCAGCACTAGTACATGGAGAAACATTTAACTCAAACAAGACATGAAATGCAAGACTCAGCTGTAGAAAACTCTCAAGAGGATCACAGAAGAAAGCAAAACAAAAACAATAAATCAGTGATGGCAGCTATGGAAACAAGATCATTTAATCCACATAAACCTCACTTAATGAGTGATACAGCACATTTAACTCCTTCTATTTCTGTATAAACAGCTGCAGTAAAAGCTTCAAAAGTCAAATATTTTCATCCTATCCAAACACAGAATGTGCAAACAAAAAAAAAAAAGCCAAATAGTTTTGAATGTAACATTTAAATATAACAGATGGATTAATATGTAATTATTAGGTAAAAAATAAAACCTTGGAACTAAAAGCAAGTTTGTTTGCACTAATGGTACAGAAAGCTCCTTCTAGTATCAAAACTGCAAACACATACATATAACGACATTCACTGTAGAAATAGCAAAAAAAAAATCTTACCAGAATCACTTTACCAGCCTAACACATATATCTCCTATCTGGAAGGACAAGCAAATATATTCTGGAAATATCACTCTTGGTTCACCTGTTTTTAAAAAACAAAAAAATATCATGGTTAATATGATTTTTTAAAAGTTATTTTATGACAGCTATTTGAAATTTAGGAAGAGTACTTGAGGAGTTTTTGAGCTTTAAAGCCCTCGTTTTCACTTTTTGCTTAAGATTGTGCACAACTGAAATCCTATTACAGAGAAAATAATTGGCATACATGAGACAAGTTAACACAGTAAAATCCATCACTTTGTAAAATGCAAAATGAGCTAGGTACAGAAGTTTAAATAATTCCCTCTAGAAACAGTATGAGGTTTTAGCAATCACTACCTGCATACATAATATTTGAAGAACTTGCAGCTCCAGGTACAAGTGAGGGACAGAAGGAGAACTGAATTATGCAGTCAGGTGCTGATGTAAACGCATCTTAAATCTGTCCTAGTCTGTCCTGACAGAATACCAATTTTCTATTACACTAAGCACGGGGGAAGATGTAGTTAATAAAAATTGAAAATTTGTCAGTGGGAAACTCATCAATTGGAAATTTATCACTGAGAATGCAAAGGGTAATAACCAAGAAAAGCCTCAAAAACATTAAACTACTAAAGGTCTCTAGGTGAGCACTCCAAAGACATTTATTACATCCACAGTTAATTGTGAGAAAAAAACCAAAACACAACAGATGGGGACAGAAAAAAAAAGGAAAGAAAAACACTAAATGAATTGGTTTAGTATTCTCAGATGGCAATTAAATAAAAATTTTAGCTTAAAGTTATGATGAGCATGAACATTTCATGACAAACTTTCTTAAGGAAAGAGACAAACACTTTAAGTTACCAAAGCAAGCACCTAATAACTGACCTCCCTTTGACCACTAGGAAACATGTTTCATCCACAGTCTCACAAAAAAAGAACTTACCCATTCAGCTAATTGTTACAATTTATTGAAATAGAATAGTTTAAGCAGCTAGTGGTTTGGCAGTTGCACCACAGTAACAAATGTAGAGATAAACTGTCCATCAGGTTTTTATGTCCTTCCAGCTGAAGCTTCAGTCTGTATCTTTCCTGCACTGCTTGCCTGGTTACATGGATTTAACACACATTGCCATATTCTATCAAAAGGGTGGATTCTCAATGTCAGTAGCAGGATGAAGTACAATGATGTTGCCATTAACACAAAAAGACATTGGGCATATATTCTTAATAAAATAATTTAATATAGGATGGGTAAGGAATTAAGATGCTCTGATTCTACAGTGCAGAAAAAAATTGTAAAGAGATACCACATTGGACAATGGCGCACTTCTTTTAGGACTTGTTTAAAAAAGTTTTGAGTTGTACATATTTCTTTTTCTGCAACGAAGTTTTTAAACAGACTGACAGCACAAACATATCTTTGAAAGCAGTTTATGATATAACCTAACTAAGCTGTATGAGAGCAGAAAGAAACCTACTAGAACATTGTACACAGTCCCAATGAGACATTAACAGTTTTACAGTTCTGAAATACACCTAGCGTCAGGGTTTCACATAGCCAGGTCTAAAAAAAAAACAAAAGCCATTTTATTTGCTAGAAGAATATAACTAACATATTTCATAAAAACACCTCTACTACATAGTATTTATTTAGAAAAGGAAAAACAAAACAACCCACAAGTTAAAAAAATCCCCTCAGCGTGAATAATCTGATATTCTCCTGCCCTTTTCATGCTCATTTTTGCATCATGCTCATAATTCAACCTGTATCATGTCTTCCCTCTGGCCCCTTTCTGCACCACCTCTCAAGGGAGTTATTTCCTATTTATTGCTATGGTAGAAATCAATTTCTTGCACCTATAAATTGTATTTTCTATGAACTTCTTTCCATTTTTATGAAGTTGCTAATCATCTGTGCATCTTAAGTGTAAGACTGCTTTGTACTTCAGTGGACTTTGAAAGAAAATATGAAAATCGTCCTTACAAGGATGGAACTCCATTATAAGACCAATCTTAAATATTGAATCATTAACATAATAAATTTGCATCGTGCTAATGATTAGATGTTATCTCTAAAAACAGCAGAATCTGTGGAAAGAAAATGCAACAAAAGCAGAGTCAGAACTAGTACTCTGTATACTAAAGTGAACTGGGCCTTTTCCTTAGTTATGTTTTCAACAATACATGGCCCAGAAAGGCCTGGAATGTCCAGTAAACAGCAGCATCATAATAAAATATAGTACTAATTCAAAAGCCCATAATACCAGTTTATTACTTTCAGAAACTGTTGCCCAACAGCTACAGCAGGAGTAAAAGAGAACTAGTTAACATGCAGCTACATTAAGTTGTTCATTTATTTACCTTCCCTAGTTTTCTGTTTCAGGTAAGAGATAAACATTGGCCAGGCATGGCATGGCTACAAGTCTTTTTTAGTGCAGACTGCAATGAAGTTGCTTTTTCAGTAGCTATTAAAAGCAATGCTTTGAAAAAACCCTTAGTTTCTACAAGATATTGTGCAACCATGTTTTTTCTGGTCTCCAGTTCATACCTTCTAGCCTTTTCACACATTCTGTAGAATAAAGTACATATATATACACAAGTAACCTCTGGCCAACGGATACTACATTGAGTTTATACAGTATTCATTTCAATTAGCAAATCCTTATTTCAGCCTCATTGCTTGTACCTAATGTTTATGCTCTGGAGAGCACGCTTGTTACCTTTTCAAGGATTTTAACATTTATATATCAATCATTATTTAATAAGATTTAGTCTGGGGTTAAACTTTCAGCTTAAGCTCAAGCTTCTGTTAGCAGAAGACACATACATAATGAAGAGCATCAGCATGTTATTAACACTAAGGCACTCCACAAGAGGATTCTGCTATTGTAGCAGAGATTGTCAGGGTTATTGCAGCAACTATGTTAGCTTGTTAGCAGCAGACAGCAATTTTAATTGTCTGTTAAAAGAAAATCACTAACAATTAAACTA
Organism: Peucedramus taeniatus; assembly: GCA_013400575.1. Lineage (NCBI taxonomy): Eukaryota > Metazoa > Chordata > Aves > Passeriformes > Fringillidae > Peucedramus > Peucedramus taeniatus. Next base: position 88,153 of record WBNO01029871.1, read on the forward strand.
AGAATGGAATCCTCTCTGCAAACTCGGAAGGAAAAGAAAGTGCATGAGAGCATACAACAGAGTAATGGATATTTAGTGTGGCCTGGAATGAAATGGGAAGTACAGTGCTGCCTTGAAATCTGTACGTGGCGTGAAAATGCAAGTGAAGGCTCAAAGTAATGCGTCACCGAAATCAGCATTCTTCCTTTTCTGTTCTTTTGGTATGATTCAAAACTTTACACAAGCTGGAAAGAAATACCCAGCTGACATTGCCAAAATAGGTTACACAGCAGGAGCAACACACAAACAGAAAGAAAACAGGAACCTGCAGTTTAAGCAGAGCATCTCAGAAAGTTTGAGACACTTTGATGCTTTGCATTAATGATGCAGGGCAATCAGCCAAAAGAATAGCTTACAAAACACAGTGAACATCTGCTAACCATCCAACAACTCGGTCAAAAACATGAACAAACAAGAGCAAAACCAAGACCTTTTAAGTTTGAGTCATTCTCAAAACAGACATACCAGGCAACACTCCAGCTCCACAGAAGACCTCCTGCTTGATATTTTCAACCACTTTCTGCTCTGTCCTCTACTATTATTTATTAACTACTTGCAGTTACAGAAGCAGAAAACCTATTACATACTAAGGCAGTGCTGCTCCAACCATGACATTGCACATGAAAAACTAACCTCTTAACACAGAGAATTTATTATAAGGCTGCAGGTAGCTGTCAATTTTTTTGGCACAGTGCTATTTCTGACCAAGTTCTTGATTTCATCAAGGAGTTCAGTAACCAGCTTTTAGCCTTATGTGTAACTCACTAGATCAATATTATTTCTGAACAAGTCATTCAGAGTCTCTCGCCCCAGAACAAAGAAAAAGGTGAAAACCAAAAATGCTTGGTATGTTTGAATAAATAACACATGCACTGTCCTTTTAACAAGCCAAGGAATTGTGTCAAGTGCCCAAGACAGTAAACAAGTATTATTTTAATGAACCCTCAAAAGTATGGTGTGACCATCAGAGTAATGATGTTTCATAATACACAAGTGTGTTTATGTCCGTATAATCTTAATACTGCCACTTTATGTATTAGCTCCCATCTCATTTAAGAGGGATGTTTGTCTTGCAACACCTGAAGCTTGAGAGTCCTGCTTCCCAAGTATCATAAGCCTTCTATAAGTATGTTGTTTACTTGTGTTCTACCGCCATGGTATTAAAAATTTAATCCATGAAGCTCAATGCTTATACAACCTGAGAATTAGAAAATTTCTACCTCTTGTGGAGGTGCAAGCATTGTATCTTACACTGAATAAAAAAAGATTGAAAGGAATTATTGTCACAATAAATGATCTGTGCTTTCTAAAAAAAATAGTCCTTAAAGAAATAAAAATATGCATTTTCATACTGAGTATGGTTAGGGAATACTGACATGATGGCTAAACTAGCCATTCCTCACGTAGAATAGGAATGCCAAGGGAAAAATCAAATGAGATTAGACAAATAACAAACCAGGTTTGTTCAAATAAAAGAAACCGGTGCTTTCCAAAATACCTGTCATATATATATTGATAAAATCAAGTCAGCAAACATACCCAAGGCCACAGACACTTTGAGATACACAGAGGCATTACAGCAGGTACAGGTAGGTCACCTTCTCAGAAACAGTTTCAGAGCTGTCATCCTTCTGATCAAGACCCAGACCTGTGGTGTACCACACAGTGACATAAGAAAGAAAAAGCCAAACCCTTACTTACTCACAAATTATAATTTCCCACGGATTTTCAGGCCTCAGGTTTTTCTGATAGTTAGAAATCAAACTCATGGGTAATGTCTTTGGGCACAAAGATTGTTTCAGACTACACTTCCAGTACTTGGTCAATGTATTCTTTCAAAACGTAACCTATTATGTATTTGCTAGCATTTAATCAGCTTCCTGTGATATATTCTGACTGTGTTTATGTCTGCTCACCCCAGCATGACTGTTTCAAGAAGCAATGTTTCAAGAATTTCACTTGTCTAGAATAACTATTGATGAAATCAGCTCTAAATGATAGAAACATTACTCTGAGGTATCTCAGATTAACATGTACCCATTATTCTTGTTTACATACAACAATACACACACCCCCCCACACACACACTCCCTGCCTCCAAAGTGTCATCTTGGGACATTTTTTCTTGATAAAATTCAGCAGGTTCTCATGTTCTGCCTTGAGTTATGAAGAACAATATTCCTTTACAAGTTAACAGATAATCAATAATTTCCTCCTTTTGAGTCTGGGGGAAATACCACTGAAACAGGGCTAATGGCAAAGAATCACACAGGCTAGGTGCATATTAGACAAGTGCTTTGAGACAGCTCCTCAACTTCATGTGGAGTTTTATTTAGTCCTCAAACAATATGAAACACCTGTGAATACATTCTTGTCAAGCCTGAAATCGAGCAAAAAAATGAGAGATGATTCATCTAACAAGATAAAAAGTACAACACTAATGAAAGACAGGCTCTCAAACAACCACCTACACTCAAGTTATACATTAGTCCTGTACATATATATGCTATACTTAAGTTTATGCTAAGATTGTGGTCTTATACTACCCAAAGTCATTAACTACAGCAACAGTTGTTAGCTAAATTAAATCCAGTTCATTTAAAATTTTCATATTTCAGACCGCTGCATACAGGCACAGAGAGTAAGCATTCCTTACAAGAGGCATGGGCAAAACTGGGGGCCTTCAAAAGACAATCACTGCAGCACTAACTCTGTCAAAAACAAATACATCTGCTATCATGGACATCAGCTAAAAAGCACTAAAGAATACAACATCTCTACCAATACTGCGAAAATGTTAGCAGGGTTGAAGACTAGGATTTCTTTCAGATCTTATCTAAAGTGTCAGAGGCCAACACCTCTGCAAACACATGGTACTAAAGGAAGAAACTGACAAATGTTCCACCACAAGGCAGAATCTATGAAAGACCAATAAGTTCTTAGAAAAAGAAAAATGAAGGATGAAGATGATCGGTAAAACATTAGGCAGTAGCAAGGCAATGCTCCTAAGTGGGCCTTGATCTCAACACTAGTCACAGTGCTAACAAGTTCTTCCCTAAATTAAAATATATACAAGTAATACTTCTAAATATCTTCTTTCACACTTTAGGTTTGATACTTTAACCGCAGACCAGACGACAAGCAAACCCTAACAGTCACGGCTGCACAGTAACAACTAAATCTAAAGACCCAGAGTAGCTTCCACAGATTCTGCAAATTGAAAGGAAAGCAGCAGTCTACCACAGCAGGCAGATCAGAAGTTCAGTGCCACTGTCTCCAGTACTGAGCCCAGAGACCAGGCCTGCATGACCAGGCAGACTTTGTGACATGCTCTTACATCAATCCACACTACTGGAGATAGTGTGGCCTCTGTGACTGTAGCTGGGGCCACACAACAAGTATGCAGAGCACTCTGCATTTTGAACAAGTGTCTGCTCAAGTCATGATCTAGAGGATCACGCAAAACTTTTTGTAACTTATAATCTTATACACTTTGATTGTACCAATACTTGGAGAAAGAGAAGAAGTAAAGATTTGAGCACTCTTGAGTGCTTGAGGCACTCTTGCTGAAGCAATATGAATGAGTAAAGGCTCTCCTAAATGAAAGCTTAGCAGTGAGAGGATTAAAACTACAAAGTGCTTAAGATAAGTTTTGACATTGACTAAAGTACCCACTAAAAGCAATTAAATAAGAGGGGAAGATCAATGATCACAGTTTTTTTTTTTTTTAAAAAGCTCATTAAAGGGCTGAAGACTAATTCCACGTCTGAATATTTAAAACTGATCAGTGAAGTTGGTATTTTCTATTAAATGTCAGATGCAGACAAAACAGCAGGTTAACATTTCTAAAAGTGGCAATTTAAAAAGTTATCCAAATATCTGAGAGTGACATGTACTGCTGTTCCTGTTAAAGTCAGTATGCCAGCTTCTTTACAAAGTGAAAACAGCTTTGGTGTTGATAGGGAAGCAGATCCTGTATTTCTTCCAGGCTTAACAGCAAAGAGGCATTTGACTCACCTGCACCTCTCGCACTGAACTGGACCCAGATGACCCAGTCAACTTTCCAGATAACTACAGGCAAAATGACTCACATCATCTCACTTTACATAGCTTTTCTCCAATGGGAACGCAAACAAGGAACAGCTAGGATTTTTAACTTATTTTTGAAGTTTAAACAGCACTCCAAATTAGTCAAGGAGTACAGACTCCAACAGAAAAATTATAAATAATAATTACACTTTAGTACATATAATAATGACCAAAAAGATGACATTTCCCAGTATACCTATTACTAGTTAGGCAAACATTTAACAAAATGCTGAATCACCAGAGTAAACCTTTAATCCATCTACAACGCAAAGAAAAAATAGTGCCAAACTAGGAAGTCCCCGATTATAAACCTGCATCACTCATGAATACACCGAAGAAAGATTTTACTCTGAGATGCATGAAGTTTGCCAGATGAAGGTGAATATGTAGCCAAGTAGCATTTTCAGTATGCAAACATCATATGATCATTTTTGCTGCAAATGCTAAGGACTTAGCAGGACTCCAATAATCAAATTGGCTTTGTAAGTGATGTAATTTAGTATTCTAAAAATAGTTCTGGAGTAATTAGGAGTACCTTCTGGAGTGGAAAATACACTCACCCCCCCCCTCCCCCCAGCATTTCCTTTATATATTCAGACACATAAACGAAGTTTTCTGCTTTCCTTTGATCTTTTCTTAATTGAAACATGCAAATAAAAAATAAAACCACACATTCCTCACTGACTCAAATCTCCCCGTATCATTGAAAAATGCAAGTAATACAAAGAAAAATTATAATAATCATGTAGCACACAGTCTTACACTGAAGGGATTTTGCTTCGTTTTCTCTACAGCAAATCGTAAGAACGTTTGATCTCAATTCTTGGAAATTAGGATGGTTAAACTCTCTTGCCTTCCAACAGAAAGACTAGCATTTCTTTGGTTAATTTTAAGACTATTTCAGTGTCTGGTTAAACTGGTTAATCAAAACTAGACAGAGGTCAACTTTTGAAACCTTATAACAATTATTATATTACTGGATTTTTATCAGGTCCTGCAAAAGAATTTTAAACTATAAGGAACATTTCTTGTTCTAAATCTTAAATATTTTCCTTACTAATTTACCTTTTTCCAGAATGGAAAGCACTGAGAGCTATTCATCCCTTCAGATTGCTATTTCCATTACTCATTCCCCATCTTTCAGATACTATCTAAAGTCTATCAAATCTGTAGCTTACTGAAGTTACCAGACCTAGTTACATACTTTTTGTCATTTATTCCCCCAAAGAACATAAATCTTTGGTAAATGCCTCCACAATACTACAGAGGAATAGATGATGTCAAGTGTTTGCTGAAATAAAACTGCACAGAAGTTAACATCAGTTTTAATACTTCCAACAAATCCTTGCATTTAGCACTACCTGACAGTAATTCCTCCTAGTATTTCATCTTTCCAATTTTCTCTTGGGGAAAACAGAAAGGTTTTTCTTTACTGTCAAAAACTGAAAAAATCAAAACTCCCACCTCACAGTTAGTACTTCATACTTCTCCATGGAGCATGGTGATAACTTCTAACTGAAGCCAAGGAGCTCAACTTTCTGGGTGCAGGAAAAGAGAGCAAAGAATTCATAAATCATGAGAATTAGCTGAGATTGTCAGAGTGCTTGAGTAAGCATCTGATAGACACAGGCATGAGGAATCTTCCACCATCTTTTACAAACCACTATTCATGACTTGCCTTCCACTTCCCATGTTTTAAATTATCTACGAAGTGCAGAAAAGCTCTTTCATAATGTAAGTGAGAGTAATTCTCACAGTGCCTCAGTACCACATGGCTCAAGTACCCCACACAAATACAAGTGTCACAGGGCAAACCCCAGATGCCGGCAGGGAGCTACACAAGCTGAGAAGTGCAGACGACAACCTTTTCAGTGCTTCCCACTGCATGGTCACTGAAAAACATCATCCACAGTAAGAGCAGAGACTTACTTATGGGGGAGAAGCTGACTAAGAAACAGAAGACAGAGAAGCAGAAGAATAGAAGCCCTGGCTCCTTTGCAACAGACCAAAAGCCCGAAATCCATGTGGTAGAGAAGATGAAGGAAGATTAAATGTGCAGAAGTAACTAAAAAAAGAGCTAGGGGAACTTTGGAGAAATATTCGAAACAAAGATACAATAGTTCCAGCAGGTACAGGCACCAAGATACAGCACTATTCCAGGACTCTACTGTCACATGGATGACAGTATGACACACCTATCCCTTCTTCAACATACATAAGCTAAGGAATTTCACAGGGTTTTTTTCCATCTTGCTCTCTTACTCAGCATCAGATTTAATCTGTATCTTCACATAACATAGTTACTGAAAAATCACACTGAGAAGATTCACACTTCTACTTAAATAATTGTTACAAGAAACCCTGACTTCCCAGAAAAAGAGATTTTAATGAGACCCCAGGCTACAAACATGAATCAAAGAGCTAACAGCTTACAGCAAGAAAAAACTCAAGACTACGCATAACCTTCTCCTTCCCCATCACACATTCCAGTATCACTTCTGTATAGAGTGCTCCATCTGGAAGCAAGACTTCATCTTGCATTAATTTCCAAGTCCCTGAGAGCCATGTTCAAATGCAAGACCTGAATGTAAACAGAGGAAAAGAAAACCTGATCTGGTGCATACCCACACTGCTTTATTAATTCTTCTCAACAGACCATGACAACTGAATCATAAACACTGTTGAACCTCAGTAAGAGCCCCCATTTCCCAAAATGCAGCCAGGGTAGAGTTATACATGACAGGTCAGCCCACCTGACAGCTCATGATTAGCAAGAAGGTGCTTCTGTTCTTCTCCAGCAACTCCTCTCTTCCTTTTATCTCCAGCATTGCACTCATTCTTTCTCCAGCAATGCACATCCTTCCTGATGTGGTCGACCCCAACAGCTTTGCAGAAAGCCAGCTTTTTCAGCTGGATTTGTTGTTGTTGTTCAATTCCATATTGAAGGATCAGGCAGTTGTCACTGTCAGAGAAGGGAAGGCAGCAGGAGGGAGATTTCCTGCAATCAGCTAAGCAAGCTCAGACAAACCAGTCCAAATCACACAACAGAAGGAACCTCAAGTCTCTTCTACCTGATCTTGTCCCAGGTGTACCAACCTCAGATCAGAGCTGTCAAAGGAACCAATAGCTGCGATGACACCAGCTCAACTACTATCTAAAGGCCCATATGAACCTTCAGCAAGCAATAATTTGCCAAAATACCTGATATTCTCACAGCCATCTCTGAACTGGAAAAGAAAGCAAAAGACAAAGTAACTCCAGGCATATATACATAAAGGCCTCCCTCCACGTTACAATCCTTTTCTAACAATATAATTCAATTTTCCAACAAACACAGCAAAAAAAGAGAAGTGACATCTCATGCAACAGCCACTACATATCTTAGCTAAGGAAGTCGACAGAGCCTGACAACTCATCACAAAGGAATAAAACAGGTATTAGTGTGGTCTTGTCAACGACAGCTGTTCCCATCAAAGAACTGCAATTCACCCACAGAGGACAAGCAGGCATGCTCTGGACAGCACTTCCAGATGCAGCAGAATCCTCTTAAAAATAATCATTTCACCCTACATTCCCTCTGCTCCTTTCTGCCCTTAAAAGACAAGTATCAAAACCAGTTTTGCTTCAGATTTCCTCCATGGGCAATATTATCTTACTTAAAAAGAGACCACCATGGCAATGGCAAAATTCTGCAAAGGAATACGAAGGGAATACTAAATAACCAGCTGTAAGGATGTTCAAATTCATACTAATAAGGAAGCACCATGGCCTATTACAGAAATCACCGACAGTAGAAATACAGAGCTGAGCTTTCTGAAGTGCTTGTACATAGATTCACAGTATTTGCTTATGCTCTTTGAGCTCGAATGCAAAGAGAACTATATGAAAACAGCGACTTACATTCAGTAAGTGTTAAGAATGAAGTTTCTTTTTTCCAGTGTTTACATATCCTGTGTCTAACTTTCCAACACATCCTATACTGTTGTTCAAAGTACTCACAGACTCCTTCCTTACTATCTTAAGCTGCACTAACAACTGATGTGGTGACACATGAAAAACCTACCAGGGACTACAATAAAGGAGGAAGCAAAAGAAGCATCAAAGGAGAATCTCAATTAAATGATTATTGACCTTTCAGAAAAACTTCTTACAAACAAACATTTTTGATGGAAAGCTGTCTTTGAGCATAGTTAAAAAAATTCACAGGGTAAGGAGAAAGGGAAGGCAAGAAGCATGTAACATCAAAAAAGCTCCTCTTAAAAAATCTGTATACAGTCTTACAAACCAAGTGACAACTGACTTCCTTTGGCAACTGGCTTTGATCTTAGAAGTAAAGCATTGAAAACTACATGCTTTTAGCTTGCAAAAGTCACTATCCAAAGGACAACTAGGAAGAACAATTGAACTAAAATCCCCTAGAAAAAGATGTTTTTTTTTCCCTTATGATAAGGGACTGAGAACAGTATTATTTTTCATTCACTCTATTCAAAATATCCACCAGAAACTCTCAGAGCCAGTAAACCACAGATTTTCTAAAGCACCTGAGAGGATGCTTTCTCCTCTGCACTACTGGTCTGGGAGCCTACAATACAGGCAAAAAGGAGACTCAAGCATATTTTCCTGATTCCTTACCACACTGTACCTCCATCATGATAAAAGTTCTATGCAGGCATGGTCTCTTGTCTAAGCAAGAAAAATCTGATCCTTCCTTCAGGAAGGTTAAATGTTCCAGACACATATTTTCTGCTACCTAGCACAAGATTATGATATATATGACTAAAAGAGATAGTTGTCCCATCACCTCATCAGCAACAGTACACAAGCTTGTGTCATTAGCTTCAAGTTTCCTGCATATCCTTATAATGAAGTTTCACTGATTCACATGGCACTACAAGCAAGAAGAAAAAAATCAGAAAAAAGTCTGCCATCCAGATTTTCTTCTTTAGCCAGTCCCATTTATAACCCCGTCAGATGCTTTTCCAACTCCTAGGCCATGACATTCAGTCATCTGATCCTTTTTCTGAATTTCTTCAGTTGTTCTGCTTTCTCTTACACAAGAAGTTTTATTTTCACTTCCAGTGATGCATTTGCTTTTTTTGCCTTCTCCCTTCACTGCAGATGTTGGTAAAAGGTAGCTCTTTAGTTCCTTTGGGGATATCAAGCAATATCCGATTCTTAGATTTTTGCTTTTCTCTCGGAGAAGCATCTTTGAACATTCTCCCCACACTCAAAAGAATATATAGAAGTTTCTATCGCGCCTCTGTCCACCCATGTTGATGCATGGTTTTGGAAAAGGGCAGTTCAGGTGCTGAAACGCTGCGACTCTTGTATATTCCACGTTCGCCAGCGTAAATGCGTTTCCGTGAACAGCCCTCATTTGCTTTTCTTCAATCCTTATCTGCAACACAGGCTTTGTGTTCGCGCTTTGCGCCAGCACCTCGCACAGCGCTGCCCGCCATAGGCAGCGCACACGGAACGGGTCAGGCTGGAAGAGACTACAGCGGGGCATCTGCTCCAAGCTCCCTGCTCAAGCAGGTTCATCCCAGTGCACACGGCACAGGATTGTGTCCAGACGGCTCTTGAACATCTCCAGTGAGGGAGATTCCACAACCTCTCTGGGCAATCTGTTCCAGTACTCGGTCACCTGCACAGCACCCCGGTAACACGGGAGGGGGCGGAGGAGAACCCGCACGCACCGCCTGGAGACGCACACAGGGTATTAAACGTCGCCTTTCGGCAAAGGCCGAGGCCTCCCGTCAGCAGGGACCAATCTGGGCCGCCGAGCACCCGCCGCCGGCCCCGGCAATACTCCGGCCCCGGGCCCGCGGCGCCCCTCATGCCGCCGGCGGCCGCC